>ONZK01002028.1:399099-409111 GCA_900322385.1 Pharnaceum exiguum | reverse complement strand
AAAGAACTTTTTGAGACAAACAAAAATGAAAAAGTGGAAGAACTTTTAGAAACGGAGGGAGTAGTAATGACGAGTAAGGATTCGAATCTTTTTGTCCTGAGGAGTTGAATAATTTTAATCACTAGTTTACTAGTTCATTTTTTTATAGAAAGGTTGATAGCTCATTGGCCAACCGTAGTTGACCGTTGCAAAGTTGATGACTTGGTAATACATGAATGCGAATGTAACAGATATGTTATTGAAAACAGTAGATTTTTTTACTGATTACTGATTGTCCATGTTTACTAAAAATATTTAGCTTAAATTCGTTTCTTGCTGCTGTAGGTATGAGTCAATCAATAAGCACGGGTAATATAATAGTAGTAGAACATTTACTGATGGCCGGTCTTTGTTTAATCATACGAGTATATGCTAACTTGGTTGTTCTTGAGTTCTTGACTAAAAGTATATTAATGAGTCTAATATTTTACAAAAAAATGACCCCAGTTTAGTCCTTCAAGAAATTTCTGCAGCAATTAAGTATGGAAAAAGACACTCCAATAACAATAATTAACAGAATAAGGACTCATTCAAGCACAATGCAAAACAAAAACAAAAATTGGTGCAGGCACAATGCAAATTTGGTCTTGGTCTATTCCAAAGGTGTGAAAGCAGCAACAAATGACTCGATCATTCCTCTAGGCTTTAGTAAGATCTCCACCAGCAGTGTGAAGGCAGAAAATAAATATATACTTTCTGAAAAAGGAAAAAAGAAAAAACAGACAACACAATACAAGAGACAAAAGACGATGGAGATGTAGTATGTACAATGCCAAACGTAAGTTTTCTTGGATGGCCAGATGGATATTTCCATCTTGCTCAGACTTTCTGGCTACACATAATATCTAACGTAAATCAGTGGAATTTCAGCTAAATTGACAAACATTTTATGCGAATACGCTAGCTATATATCCTTGCTGGCCCATTAATTCGTTTTCAATTACTAAAATAAGAAAAATTTAGCCGTTTGGAGAAGAATTTTTGGTATGGAAGCACTTTCTGAGAAACTCCATGATAATTAAGATAAGTCATTTTCTAAAACATACGGAGTAGTAACAATGACACGACAACACGTATATGTCAATTACCAGTAAATTTACTTCATTGATCCTTGATCAGTTTTGACATAATAGCCCTCTTTGAGCACACCTATTATACCATTACAAGATAATAAGCAGAGATATAATATAGTTACATTGATCAAGTGCAGAATTTATTTTCCGGTGGCATGATGGCGCAATCGTTAAGGATTAATCTTGAATGCTTCAAGCACCTTATCTACATTTCCAGCATACGGTCCCGTGTAAGCTTTAAAGAAGTCCTTGTATAGGAAAGGCCTGCACAAAGGAGGACTATTTTCTGCCGCAATAAGATCCTTTGCAGGCTCAACTATACAATCCATCGACGGATTTATGAATAAGGCAGCACTTGTTCGAGCTTTCGAACTATTTGTGACTGCTCTGTGTACAGCACTATTGAGCTTGCCATTGCTTACAACCTGCATCATCACATTTAATCACATATGTAATTACTTAATTTTCAACTGTAGTGTATATATATGTTCACATTCTTAGCTTAACCGGTACGAATATAATCCTATATGATCCACTCAGTAACGGCTTAGAATTTAGCAAAGCCCTGTGCGGTATGATATATGTGCGGTATATGTACGACATGTGTGCAGTACATAAGCCCTTAATTATTCGTTTTAGTTTTACGCCCAAGGAATAAATTTATAATAAATTCATAAAACTGCTATCATTTTTGAAACCCTTTCAATGAGTGTTGCCCAATGCTAGCGGATCACTCGTACCATGCCGTTTTCATAGTGAGTCTTCAGATTATGAATTTGAGATAATCTGATTAGTCATAAGCAATCAAAAAAAAGAAAGAAATATAGCACGTACGTACCTTTAGTTGATTACCTATGATGACCAAAATCGCGTCAGGCTGAGTTTCGACACCTAGCCATTTCCCATCCCTTAAGACTTGGAGGCCAGGGACTTGCCCTAGGAGAAGGATAGTTATAAGGTTGGGATCAGAATGCTTGGATAATCCCAAGGTCAGCCTTGGGTCAGGACATGGTGGATAGTGGTTAACAATCAAGAAAGCATCCTTGCTAAGTTCATCTTTCAGGTAGTCTCTTTCGAGCCCGAGCCCTTGAGATATGAGCTCCAGTATCATGGACCCAAGATATCGGACCATGATAACGTATTCTCCTACTATCTCCCTAAAAATGACATAAGTTTTACATAATATAAGTACTCTAACATGGTGATCAAATTAGGTGACTTCACCTAATTTTTATGAAAGGTGAGATTAATTAGGTACTAGTACCTGTATCTTTCCGGTCTTTGAGGCCAAAACTTTATGCATTCTTCCAAAGGGTTACAAGAATGCCTCAAAACATCCCTCCAATAGTGGGTTTCTTCGGTATCATAGTTGTAGCTGCTTGTATAAAACTTACATATTCCATTCGTGTCCTCTACCTTGTTTATTTTCGACTTTTCCTCAGGCGATAAGCTAAAGAATTCCTCACAAACTTGCATCGTCTCGTCCATGAGCGCTCTTGGTACACCATGGTTGATCACCTTCTCCCCAAAAAAACAAAAAGAAGATAAATCTCAAGTCATGTATGCATTTAATACAACAAATATTTGATCATCATTATAAATTGAGACTAAAAATATAAAGTTGTAGCTATAAAGTTTAATGAACCTGGAATAATCCAAAATCTTGGCTTGCCCTCATAATTTTGTCCCTTGACGTGTTTTCGTCCTGGAGGTTAATAATAGGCACATCTGCCATCCCTTCAGGAATAACAAGCTCACCTGGTCGTTTCTCAGGCGAAAATACGTATTTTTCTGGAATTGTATCATCGGTGGACCTACTTGAAAGGAGCTTCTCCATAGTTAGTTATAACTTACTCCGTATAAGATATTAGTTGCAGCGATTTGTATGAAATTTGGTTGAACTGTACTTCTGCTAGCTAACATATAACGAAGGCAGACATTAGTCATTAGTATGTAGGTTACTAACTATTTTATAAATGGATTGTAGGTTGACCTCGAGTCCTTGACTTTACACGATAATAGGGTAGTTGGATATAAAGCATGGACGATAAGTGTTTGTAAAAGAATTAGCTACCTCTCCTCTCAAAAAAAGGAAGTATTAGCTACCTCTCAAAAAAAATATTAGCTACAAAATACACCAAAAAAAGAGTAACTATCTAAGAAATCGCTTTGGAAACGTTTAGTTCATTTAAAAAAGAAATATCTTTGGATTAATGTTCCAAAAAAAAAACCTCTTTGGATTATTGATGGTCAACACTTCTCAGTTAGATATATGTACAAGTTGTGTTCTTTTTCTACAAAAAGTTCAAAGCTTTCTCCGGTGAAGCAAATTAATTTAATTTACTAAGGCTTTGTTTTGTTTTTTTCGATTACTTGAAAGTTTAACGGTACTAAAGTTAACCGAAAAAAAAAAGAGAGAGTTGCTCAAGTGGTAGAGAGTACACCTTCAACCCCTAAAGTTGGGGGCTCGATTCTTACCGGCCTCAATGCCCCCTTTACACCAAAAAAAGTTAACCGGAAAAAAAGGGCTATAGCCCCTCCATTTCACCAAAAAAAAAAGTTAACTGAAAAAAATCTAGCTAAACTAGAAAGAACAAAACTGAACTTAACTTAAAAGAATTGAACTTAACTATTGTTGTGGAAGTATAACTAAACAATTAATTGGAAAAAACTGAACTGAAGTGGAAAAATTTGAACTTAACTGGAACAAATTAAACTTAATTGGAAAAAACTGAACTGAACTTAACTGCAACATATAAGTTGAACAAAACATATCTTTCTTGAAGAATGACATGAATCTTTCTTGAAGAGAAAAAAGGTGTAAATAAAAGTAACAAATTAAAACCCTTTTCAAAAAAGAAAGGGTAACAAACACTGACTTTCCAGGGTCTTGACTCAGTAATGAGAATGCACCAATAGTTTATAATCTCTGTGGTAAATTACATTATACACCCCCTCTCTGATTATCTTCCCTTATCTAAAAAAATAAATTATTTCTTACAAAAGTATACATTCGGTTTTGAGACAAATTCACTAAGAATAATTTTAGTTGGTAGAAAGATAATTTTTTTTTTGAAGGGGTAGATAAATTGGAGTTCTTAGTAGTCAGTAGTCACCTACTCACAATAATTTATTTTACCCAAGTCCAAGGAGGTCTTAACACTAAACATACCTAACGTTTACATAATATTGCAATTTCATAACTAACATTTATTGACTTGCAAAAACATACCTCAGTTAACATTTCCGTTAAGGCGTTAACAGAGCTCCAAACATTGGGTATGATATTGCAATGTTTTGAAAACGTTGAGTATGTTTCTTCCTAAGACTCCAAGTCCAAGCATCTCAACTTGCTTAAAACAATAAAGAAGACTGGTGCCCATAGAATGACTTTGCGAAGTTTGCATGAGAGAGCTAGCCCAAAAACCCAACCCAACAAAGTTGGTCCATGGTAGCGGTACCGTACAGTAGTCTGTCAACATTAACTCGTGCTCGTTAGCTTACTAACACCTGGCCCAGTTGCTCCCTGGTGGTTCAAGAAAAGCTAGTGTGCTCCACATTAAATTCTTTTTTCTTCTTTCGTTTCGATCTCTCAAATTTGTGGGAGCACATACTTGTCTAGTGGACAGCATTTTGTCACCTGAAAATGAAATCTTTTTTTCTCTGTTGACAGAAGAAAAATAGGAGCACCCAAGAAAAATGCATGCATCAAAATTCAAAAACGATACAAAAGTACTATTATAACGGATAAAAACAAATAATGAAATGCACCTAAGAAAAAATGCATGTATTTATGCCCTGTTCTTTTCAACTACAATTCAGTTCAGCTCGTAACTTGTAAACGTAATAAGTTTTGACCCCGATATCCATTCTTAGTTATTAGTATATCATTGGAAAGGTCTCACCATTTAGTTTCATAAACGCACAATATTGATAGGTTTTGACAAGTGTTTGAGTGTCAAAATAACTAAACAAAAAGTTCAGTTTTTTTCAATTCATTTCATTAAAATTCAGCTCTAGAGAACGGGCCCAAATCATCGGACCAAGACGTATCCCAATTAATTTGCTTATGACATCAATATCAACAGTTTGACATCCAATTAACCACATGATTCCCTCATGACCGACATAATTGAACAAAACTTGATCCAAATGACTTGTAAACCCCCAAAACATCTTCAATTACTCAATTTGATCTTCAACTATTCAATTGATATTTTTTTATCTCCCATGGCGTCTTAATTTACTCTTCGATGCAGTAATTACTATAGTATTATCAGCGTCGAGAATAAGCCTTCTTAGCTTGCACCCAAAAGAATTGTTTGATGGAGTCCCTCTCTCATAGCCATTACATATTGAGTTGTATATTGTGATTCCTGTATATATTTTTTTAGTCAAGAGTCAAGGGACCTATATATAGTGACTACAGATGAACAATGACTACTGCATTTCACGATAGATGAACAATGACTGTCGTCACGATAAGGTTTAAAATGACTCATTATTTAGCGCATATATGATGATATATACTTCGCTACTATATATTCATTCCTTGAGTGTTCACTATTACTCTTAACTTTTTTTCCTGGGTGTGCTTCCTCCTATAAATTAAAACATGAAGATAAAAAGAATGAGCGTCATTGTGAAGCAATCATGCATGGTGCGTCCCTCTGAGGAAACCCGAAAAGGAAGCCTCTGGCTTACAAGCCTTGATTTGATCATACGCGAGCCCTACACTCACACTCCAACCGCATACATATATCGCCAAAAGGATGATGCGGAAAATGGTATGGTACAAAATAACATCTATTAAATTATTACGCTACTAGCTAAACAATACTCCTATCTAGTAACACAAGCTGATATATACTGCTACCTTGTAACACAAGCTGAAGCATGATCATCCACATTTCACTGTTTCAGTTTCCTCAAGATTTTTCGATTTTGATGTCATGAAGGAGGCTCTCAGTAAAGTCCTAGTGCACTTCTACCCACTAGCGGGAAGATTGAAGCACAATGTGGAGAATGGAAGACTGGAGATCGACTGCAATGGAGAGGGTGTGGTGTTAATTGAGGCCGAAACAACACATATTCTTACTGATTTTGGTGATTATTGGACGCCAAATGCCGAGTTCCGCAAGGTGGTGATTCCCCCGGTCGATTACTCGGGCGGTCTCTCGTCATTCCCTCTGCTGTTTGCACAGATTACTCGCTTCAGCTGCGGTGGCATTATCCTTGGCCTGGCGCAGCATCATCAGATAGCTGATGGAGCTGCGTACGTCCACTTTCTTACATCGTGGGGGAGAATAGCAAGGGGCCTAGAGGTTAAAATTCTACCACATATTGATAGGAGTAGCCACCTTGTGCCTCGTTGCCCCCCTAAAGTCAAGTATCATCATATTGAGTACGGTCCACCAGTGCCTCCAGTGGGATTGCCAGGTTAGAATTTCGATTCATTATTTATTTTGTCATCATATTCACTTGTTTAATTATCATCTTTAACTTTGTAGGTGTACATAATTTGTGGCCTGGTTCATGTTTACGGGCCGGGAGATGCACAAATTGTACTGTTGTGATCGCATTTCTTGTTTAAATTGACTAAATAAGGTAATAATCTTGAATGCATTTTGAAAATAATCTAAGGAATAATTCGAATGATTATCGTACGTCTTATGGGGACCTTGATAAATTGACTAGCTGGACCAGGCCGGGTAACTTTGTGCATATGCGAGTATCTTTTTTGATGGTAACATTGTGTATATCTTGATCTCTAGGAATCAGTAGTGCGTTATAAAGCTACGAATACGAGCTACGTGATCATGTATACTGCTTTTGCTGATGTGCACATATTGAACATTTGAACAGGTGATTCTAGCAACATTAACGAGGTCATTGAAACAGATTCATCAATATCTGTTGTCAAATTTACCAAGGACCAACTTACCGCCTTAAAAGAGAAGGCAACATCAGGAGAAGGACAAAAGTATAAGCTAAGTACATATGAAGTGCTAGCAGGACACATATGGAGATGCACTTGCAAGGCACGTAATTTAGCTGATGATCAAGATGTTAAGGTTTATATACCAACTGATGGACGGTTCAGATTAGCCTTACCAAAAGGGTATTTTGCAAATGCAATATTTTCCACAGCTTCAATTGCCAAAGCAGGAGACATTGCCTGTAAGCCACTATGGTATGCAGCGAGTAAGATTCGTGAGGCAGTGAGGAAAATGGATAATGAGGAGTATTTAAGATCAGCCGTCGATTATTTAGAGACAGAAGCTGATCTGACGAATGTGACTCGTGGGGCCTCAACATCTATATGCCCAAATCTTTCGATAAATTCATGGGCTAAGATGCCAATAAATGAAGTAGACTTTGGGTGGGGCGAGCCCATATTTGTGGGACATGGTGGGATAAGATTTGAAGGTCAATCTTTTATCTTACAAAGCCCAGAAAGGGATGGGAGCTTGTTAGTCGTCACCAAACTCTTTACTACTCACATGGGTGCATTTGAGAAGAACATGTTGCAGATTTGAGACCAATAAATTCACTACAAGCCTACAAGGCTATGTGATGCAGTTTGTTTGTTTTTTAAAATATTCTTATTTAGAGCTACTTGAGGCAGGTTGTACCTTGTCAAGTTGTCATATGGAAGCTCATTGTTTTTTTCCATTTTATTTAAGGGTTCTTAAGATCATGAGTCATTATGGGACAATTTATAATATGTTGACTGGAAATTCGAAGCGTAGTGTATGATCTTTGACGTTTGTTAGATCATTGTTGTGGACTACTTGCCATCAAATAAAATGTTGTGGACTAGTTTATCTATTGTATGTTATTATTTGTAGGTGACTACGTGAGTATTGACTTGTTTTCCTATTTTCTAAATTTTTCTTACTTATGTTTCTTTGTGAAGGAAATTGAATGTGCCCATTAACCATTACGAACTTTCGTTTAAAGGTGTGTGTGCGTGTGTGCGTGGGGGGTGGGGGGTTGTAATCGCCAAAGAAAATCAAGAAGAATTACATGTATGTACAGTGTGCTGTTCCTCTTACTAGAAAAGTGAATCCATCTACTTCTAACAATTTCATGCTCATTACTCTATATTGCTTCACGATTTCATACATCAATACTTGTTAAAAGTAATGTTACTTCCTTCTCACACCCCTTAATAACAACTATAAAAGACAAAATAAACAAAATATAGTCACTCCATTCATGAAGATTTTGAGTTTTTCCGTGCCCTTGCATGTACTTATAACTTATTTGATGACAAGCAATAACAGGAGCATAGTAACAGTTTAATTTGGAGTACCAGTGTAAGCTTCCATATGACAACATGGAGAAAAGAGCTCTAAAAAGAATAGACCTCCATAGTGAACTTAAAAACAACTTAAAAACATAAAAACATACCATACTTCAATTAATTTCATATCCTTTTTTTTTGTTTTGACGAAACTGAACGTATATAGCCAATGCATTGGAAGAGCTAGTACCGCAAATCCGCAATGGAGAAATATGACAATTGACAAACTGAAGAGGATATCGCAATACTGCACCCACGATGATTACCCAAGAATCATTTTTTTTGGCAAACAATGTTGTAGCCTTGATACTATTTTTGATGTCTTCCTGACGGGAGACTACGATGGGAAATATTTGAAAAAAATTTATTATTATATGTTTTTTTTTTTTTTGAAAAGGTAAGGAAGGAATAGAACTAGGAGTCCCCATCTCGGGGATAATTCCTAATTCTAGGTACAATAGAAGTTGACCACCTGCCGTGAGTACACGGAGGATCCGGAAGATCGGACGAACCCATCTCGGGCAATATCCGAAAGTGTCCCGAAGGACGAAAGTCCACAAGGGGCAAGGGGTAAGGAGCCCGGATATCCGAACACCCACCGCAGGCATCAACTGTTATTCTAAATACTAATAACTAAAAACTAAAAGAGAAAAAAAGAAAAAAGAAAAAGTCTATAATAATACAATGTAACTACTAAGAAAGCATCTTCTAGAATCTTCAAACAAAATTACTACAGTACCATTTTGGAATACAATGTAAAATCAAGAGCTATGAAACCAACGCCAATGCTAACAACACGAACATGTAATAAGATACACCAATCTCATTATTTCTTCAAGATTTAATTTACACTGTTCATAATACAAAAATAGCATGCCGAGAAAGATAAGAGGAACATATTTACAAAAATACAGGATTGGGGAAACGGGTAAATTGAGAAGAAAACATGACATGAATTGAAAGGGCTTATATAGTTATATAGTGTATGTCGTTTTTTTGTTTTGATATTTGAGATTTCAGAGTAGCTTTCTATGCAAGTAAAAATCATTTCACAACCCGGGCAGCTAGAGCTAGCTAGAGGCAACCGGGGCATGGCGGGTGGAGGAGGAGTTATCCGAAGCGAGTCAGCCAGTCAGGTTCTTTCATGCGAGCTTTTACCATCAAATATGGATGGTGCTCCATCTATAAAGCTGAGCTCCTAACAGACCTTAAAGGTCTCCGGGTAAATTACCAAATGAAAATCAGAAAACTCATCTTAGAGATCGATGGATTCGGAAGTAGCTGTTCGCCTCCTAACGGAAGGAGCACCGCAGACCAGTCCTTATTACTACATCATCCAACAGTGCAAGGCCCTTCTACAATATGCTCCTGATTGGCAAACCAAATGTGTCCACACCTTCCGTGAGGCTAATGCAGTGGCAGATTGTTTAGCAAAAACCAGCTTTACACAAGCAAGAGCCACAATGTCATTTGATACCCCCGCCCCAATTTATGCAATTGTTAGTAGAAGATACTACAGGCAACATAATGAGGCCTAGACTATGCACTCTCTAAATTCTTTAATAAAATAGGGCTCATGCCCCCCTTGAAC
>ONZK01002028.1:373417-395612 GCA_900322385.1 Pharnaceum exiguum | reverse complement strand
TCCGAAAAGTACAAACCGAAAATGACCGAACCCAAAAATAAACCGACCCGAAACGACCGAACCCGAAACCCGACCGACCGACCCGATTGCCAGGTCTAATCACAACCCAACATCCATTCATGTGCAAGCTAAGGCACACCAAACAATCAACACTAGCTAGCTCATCACGAACACCCGCCAAAACTACAAATTGCAACCATCCAGTCAAGTTCCGCTAGTTTGGTGTCCAAAACAGAAGCAAAGTTGCGCACCACACCACTTAGTGGCGGCTTATAATTTAACAAAGACTTGTGCGATATATGTGCGGTATATGTGCAGTACATATAACTGTGGCCATGTGCGAGCAGACCACTCGCACTATGCCTTAGCCACCCATGACACCACACCACATTGAACAATCCCCAACATTATCATACACCAATTAATAACACATAGAATTGAGAAACTACTCGGATCATTGAGCTTTATACACCTTGTTTTGATTCTCTTTTGATGTTCTATGCCGACAATATAATTACAAATATATTAACTCTATTTTGATGATTAAATTTATATGTAGTTCGTCAGTAATGGGGTTTTGAAAGCCGCTCTACACAGGGTGGTAACAAATTCTGACCAACCTCGCACCACGTCAGCTTTGTTCATCCGACCAACACCCGACTGCCTCGTGGAACCTGCGGTTGTCAGTAGTTACCAAGCAGCTATTTACAAGCCGTTTCAATTCAAGGATTTCGTGGAAACTTATGCACGTAAGGGTGGAACTAAAGAAGTGTTTACCCACTACTCCGTGTAAAATGGTAGTGGAACGAGAAACAATTATATTTGTTGTCCATGAGTGTTTAATCATTATTCGCATAAATTTGTACGAGTATATATTTTGACAATTGTTAATCTTAGTGTAATAATGTTTTCTTGATGTAGCGTATTTTTGTGTGGATATTTCCATTTGCGTTACTTCGACTAACGCATCCGGGAATATAAACTAGGAGCTTACTTATCTTTACTTGTGCTCGAAGGTTATTGCCTATGTACCCTGACCCCTCTCTAGCTTGTTATTCTTGGTGTTTTGTTCCTTTGAACTTAGACCCTGTTTAATTTGGTAGATAGCAGAAGCTAATAGCAGTTAGTAGATAAATGTGAGAGAGATAAGGACAAAATAAAATTATAGTAGATTTAATAGCGGATTGATGTGAGAGGGAAGAAGACAAAATATTCTAAAAAAGAGCAGATTGCTCATTTGCCAAACATGGCCTTATTCTCTCTGTGAAGACTTAGAGCCCGCCAAAGTAAAAAATTATATTGGGATGATCAAATCAAAAGTAATCATCTTTTTTATTTGACAAATAAGAACTGTATTAGATTAAGTATTGTAATTGTTTACTCTAAAAAAAAAAAAGGTATTGTAATTGTTTGGAATGGTTAGAGGCTTAGGGCCCATTCCTCACTACAGAAAAAATCACCGTGTTTGGAATGGTCAATTATTGTATTGGAGCGTATAATTTCGAAATTATAGGTCGAGAATACATCCGATGAATTGCTTTTTTCTTTTAAGTCGAGAATACATCCGACGTTTCTTTTCACCGGAACCGACGTAAGTGACTTTTTCACCGGGTAAGTGCGTTTTTGTGTACTAGTGTTCCTTTCCCTATACGATTTCTTAGCTATTACATGTACTGGCATGCTTATCTGGTTGATGTGGCTGACATAGTTTCATGGAACATTCAGCAACAGGGGCTATAGTTGATCAGTAAGCCATAACCAGTAAGCCAAAAGGTGAAATACATGCAACAATAATCAGCCTCACATTGCATTAGTACAATGAACAGTAAGCCAATAGGTGAAACACTAAAGCATCATGTCGTTTATTCATGCTATAGGATAATAAAACAAGCATACAGATGTTGCGCTGATTGTGACCATGAAATATCTGCTTAACAATTTTTAAGCTTCTATCAGAAACTTCTCTAGTCCAGAGTTAATCTTTCCGCGGTATGCTTCTATGTAGCTTGTAAACAAGTCTTCATATCGAACAGTCTTATAGATCAGAGGATTCTCAGCCTTAATAAGAGCCTCTGCAGGTTGGACATTGCAGTTGTTTGTAGGAGAAATGAAAATGCCAGTACAAGTACGAGCTTCATTTGCATCTGTTATGACTCGATGTTCCATACTTCTTAGTTTTCCGTTACTGACAACCTGCACAAAAATGGCAAAAAATGATGTACAGTTAGTATCTAACAACCTGCACTAAATTGCAAATGAAGAGTGTGCACATACCTGCATTGCAAGGCCCATGTTGATCACAAATGCATCAGGAATAGGCTCAACACCTATCCATTGATCATCCATTAGAACCTGAAGCCCTGGATTATCTTGAAGAATAATACTTATAAGATTTGGATCCCAATGTTTTTCGGCCCCCAACGTCAGACTTGGGTCAGGGCAAGCAGGATAATGGTTAATTAGCAACAGCGGATGTTGGCTCAATCCATTCTCAAAATGTCCTGACTCAAGTCCTAATCCTTCCGATATTAGCTTCAGAATTCTTGATCCCAGGTCTGTCGCCTGGTCAGTATACTCAGCAGCGATCTCCCTTGTAAATTTCAGAGAATTAGACATTCATATTGGTTAGAAATGCAAATTTGGCTTTCCCTGCATACGTAAAGCACGGTGATTCAGATTTAAGAGGGTTAAAAATCACCTGAAATTAGGAGGGTTCTGAGGCCAATAGTCCTTGCATTCTTTTAAAGGAGTGCAAGAGAGTTTTAAAGAATCCTTCCAAAGACGAATCTTTTCTCTTTCGTACTCAATACTACTAGTGTAAAGCACACACTTTTCAGCAATGTCCAAGTTGACGAATTTTGATTTCTCTTCACCAGGGAGCTCGAAGAAGCCCTTGAATATGGCCCTCGCGTCATCCATTAGCTTTCTCGGTACACCATGGTTGATCACCTGCATGCTCCAGTGATGAAAGTAGAGGAGTTGTCATCTGACCAATAATATGTGCAAGTTCATGTAGCTGCAGTTTCCAATCTGTTTACATCAACAAATTTGCAGGAAAATGAAAAAGAGAAAAAATGAACCTGAAAGAATCCGAACTCTTGGGCAGCCTCTATTATTTTCTGAAGTATGATTTTGTGATCAGCTGCTTCAGTCTTGCCCAGATCAATGACTGGTATACTCTTACTTGAGGTAATAGCATGCTTCCCCGGTCTTTGTCCAGGAGGAAATATAAATTCTGCAGGCAATTTCTTACCATCAGACCAGCTTGAAACAAGTTTCTCCATAATCTGATATATGAGAAAAAAGGATCACAAAAACAGTCGAAGCGACTTGAAAATGCACTGAATGATGCTCTCCTTATTTGCTACTATTGTTCAAGGCTTCAAGCCTTTTCTATTCTAATAACTAGTACTGACAAGTGAACTTAGCCGCTAGGCTCTACTTTAATAGTTCTATTTTGCTAGGAGCAGTTCAACACTGTGATTAGATATCTGTTGCTTTCAATAGCTAATAATTCAGAAGCTCAAAAGATTGCATTATTGCAAGAATGGTTCTGAATCAAAAATCAAAGACTTTTCTTCTTTTGCATTATTGACAGCTTTTAATCAGGAAGCCAAGGCACTGAGCAAGTGATCATCTATCCAGAAGAAACCATATCCCTTCCAACTACTACAAAATAAAGAAAAAACAAAACAGTAAAGAAACATCCAAGTATCCAGACTATTCACTTGGTCAGCTAACATTGCGCAAGTAGTACCTCTAAAATTGTAACATTTATGCTTACTAGAAAAATTGTTTTTAACATTAATGAAGTACTAAGGCATTGCATAGCAGTTCAAAGATACATATGTTTACATAACCAAGCGCAGATGCGTCGTAAATTATGACCATGACACTTGACTGCTGAAGGAAATTTAAGCTTTTATCAGAAAATTATCTAATCCATAGTCTATCTTTCTGCCGTATGCTTCCCTAAAGCTTTTAAACAAGTCTTCATATCGAACAGTCTTATAAATGGGAGGATTCTTAGCCTTGATAAGAGCCTCTGCAGGTTGGACATTGCAGTTCTTTGTAGGAGATATGAGAAAGGCGGCAGAGGTACGAGCTTCATTTGCATCTGTTATGACTCGATGTTCCACGCTTCTTAGCTTTCCATTACTAACAATCTGCCCAAAAATATGATGTACAGTTAGTATCTAACAATCTTGAATTAAATTGCATATGAAGCAACAATGGAGAAATATATTTTGAATTTCTAAGGCAGAAGTCTGTGTGCTCAAGATTCTGAATCAAAAGAAGTGTTACATTAGCTGGTATCTAATCTGTCACTAAACATCAAGGACCCAAAAGCACCCCAAAAACCGAAAACAGAATGAAGAGTGTGCACATACCTGCATTACATGGCCCATGTTAACCACCAATGCATCAGGAATAGGCTCAACACCTATCCATTGATCATCCATTAGAACCTGAAGCCCTGGAGTATTATCTTGAAGAATAATAGTTATGAGATTCGGATCACAATGTTTTGCTGCCCCCAACGTCAGACTTGGGTCAGGACAAGGAGGATAATGGTTAATTAGCAAAAGCGGATGTTGGCTCAATCCATTCTCAAAGTATCCTGACTCAAGGCCTAACCCTTCAGATATCAGCTTCAGAATTCTTGATCCCAAGTCTGTCACCTTGCCAGTATATTCCGCAGAGATCTCCCTTCCAAATGTCACAGAATGATAACAGTATTATGGTAACAAACAGAAATTTGACTTCTCTGTATAGGTAAAGCGCGGTAATTCAGATTTACAAGGGTTAAAGATCACCTGAAATCAGGAGGGTTCTGCGGCCAAAATTCCACGCATTCTTTCAAAGGAGTGCAAGAGAGTCTTAATGAATCCTTCCATAGATGAATCTTTTCTCTTTCGTACTCAATACTACTTGTGTAGAGTACACATTTTTCATCGATGTCCAAGGAGAAAATTTTTGATTTCTCTTCACCAGGAAGCTCAAAGAAGTCCTTGAATGTGCTCCTCGCTTCATCCATTAGCTTTCTTGGTACACCATGGTTGACCACCTGCACGCTCCAGTGACGAAATTAAAGTAGAAGAGTTGTCATCTGATCAATAAATGTGCAGCTCATGTAACTGAGTTTCTGATCTGTCGAAATTAACCATTTGCTGGGAAATGAAAAAAAGTCAATGGACCTGAAAGAATCCGAATTCTTGAGCAGCCTCTATAATTTTCCGAAGCATGATTGTGTGATCATCTCCATCTGCCTTGCCAAGATCAATGACTGGTATACTCTTACATGTGGGAAAAAGATGCTTCCCGGGTCTTTGTCCAGGTGGAAATATATAGTTTTCAGGCAATTAATTGCCATCAAACCAGCAGGAAACAAGTTTCTCCATAATCTGATATGACAAAAACGATCACGAAACACCCAAAGTGCCTTGAAATGCACTGAATGATGCTTAGCTAGTTCAAGGTTATTCTACCCTCATGACTAATAATGGCAAACGAACTTAGCTACTAAGCTACAGTAATGTTTTATATGGTTGAGCAGTGCAACAATTCTATTATTTTGTACTAATTTGTCACTATCAATAATAAGATACTTTTAGCTTATAATGCTTTATCATGTAGAAGCTGACAAGATTGCAAGACTGGTTCTTAATCAAATATCAAAGATTTTTCTTCTATGGTTTGGACCTTTCCAATGATTGATGCCTTTTCTTCTGCATTTAATTAGAATCCAGAGAATATATCATAAGAAACCAGTTTCCTTCTAACAACAAAAGAAAGAAAGATTGAAAGAAAGAAAGAGATACATCCAACAATTGTCACTCTCAGCCAACATTGCGTTAGTACTAGTACTAAATTTATACATACGCCTGCATAGGAGAACAAAAATACATATGTTAACTTATGCGCAGATATGTCATAAGTTATGACCATGACAAGATCTGCTGAACAACTTTTATGCTTTAATCAGAAACTTATCTAGTCCATACTCAATCTTTCCGCGGTACGCTTCCCTAAAGTTCTTAAATAAGTCTTCAAAACGAACAGTCTTATAGATTGGAGATTTCTCAGCCATAATAAGAGCCTCTGCAGGTTGGATATCGCAGTTCTCAGCAGGAGAAATGAAAAAGGCAGCAGAAGTACGTGCTTCATTTGCATTTGTTACGACTCGATGTTCTACACTGCTTAGAATTCCATTACTAACAATCTGCATAAAGATGTTGCAAATGAAGCAATTTCTGTGATGAATAGCCTATCTGAATAAACATTCTGAATCAAAAGCAGTATATATTTTAGCTAGTATAGTACAGCTGTACAGACCAGAAAACAAAAAGAAACCAAAAATTGAAAAGAGGTGAAGAGTTGTGAACATACCTGCATTGCATGACCCATGTTAATCACAAATGCATCAGGAATTGGCTCAACTCCAATCCATTCACCGTCCTTCAGTACTTGAAGCCCTGGAATACTATCTTGAAGAAGGACATTTATGAGGTTTGGATCACAGTGTTTTGCTGCCCCCAACGTCAGACTAGGATCAGGGCACGGAGGATAATGGTTAATTAGCAAAAGAGGATGTTGGCTCAATCCGTTTTCAAAGTATCCTGACTCAAGTCCTAATCCTTGAGATATCAGTTCCAGAATTCGTGATGCCAGGTCTGTCACCTTGACAATATATTCCGCGGCAATATCCCTTATAAAGTTCATACAATCACAAAATCATTTTGGTTACATAGTTGCATATTTGACTACCCTGCATATACAAAGTGCTTAAGATCAGAATTCACCTGAATGCTGGAGGTTTAACAGGCCAATGTTCCATGCATTCTTCCAAGGGAGTGCAACAGATTCTTAATGAATCCTTCCAGAGATGAACCTTTTCTCTTGCATACTCAACATTACTTGTGTAAAGCGCACATTTCTTATCCATGTCCATTGAGAAGAACTCTAATTTCTCCTCACCAGGGAGCTCAAAAAATCCCCCGAATATTCCCCTTGCGTCATCCATTAGCTTTCTCGGTACTCCATGATTGATTACCTGCATAGAGTCAAAACTTGTAAGTTCATATAAGTCTAGATTCTGATTTTATTTGTAAAACTGTAGTCAAAACCATTTGCAGGGAAAAAAATAAAATAATAATGGACCTGAAAGAATCCAAACTCTTGGGCAGCCTCCAATATTTGCTGAACTATGATTTTGTGATCATCTCCCTCTGCCTTTCCAAGATCAATGACTGGTATACTATTAGAAGTGGGAACAAGATGATTGTCTGGTCTTTGTCCTGGTGGAAATATGTAGTTTTCAGGTAACTTCTTACCATCAGCCCAGCATGACACAAGTTTGTCCATAATCTGACAGCACAAGAACGTTCAGAAAACATTGAAATGACTTGAATTCCACTGAATGATGCTGCTTGATTACCATAACAGTTCAAAGTTCAAACCTATTCAATTCACAACTAATTATTTGATACACGATCATCAAGCTTCTAAGTCTTGACCCCCCAAACAAAACTGCCAAGGAATGAGCATAAATTGATACTTGCATATGATATAAACAACACACCTTATGATGAAGGATGAGCAAGCAACTACTGCCACTCGAGGTTACTTGTACTGCTTCCAGGAAATCCCCAAGGGAAAATTAAAAGGAGCTTACTTATCTTTACTTAGGCTACTTGGGTGTTTTGTGCTTAAAATTTACTGGCTGCCTTGGTGTTTTGTTCCTTGGAACTTATTCTCTCTGTGAGGACTCAAAGCAAAGCTCACCAAAGTAAATTTGTTGTCTCGAATGCTTGGAGAACATAATGCCACGTTGGCCACAAGGTAAATTATCCAAACATTTACTTTCCAGCTTGCACTCCACAGTCCACATTACCACACTGTATATACTATTACATTGCGGATATTCTAAAACAATAAAATGCAACATCTCTGGATACACCAATGCACAATATGCTTCGATCATCATTCATAGTTTCATATTCTCTGGAAGACTGGAACATAGAAGGTAACATCGTACAATACAACATACAGATTAAACAAAGTTTGTGGAGATATGCTTTGACCATGATTATATTTGCCGAAGCATTTCAAGTTTTGATTATGAAGTTCTCCAATACATGGTCATTTTTTCCGCGGTAGGCTTCCCTGAAGTTCCTAAACAAGTCTCTATATTGAATAGTCTTGTAGATAGGAGGATTCTCAGCTGTAATAACAGCCTCAGCAGGTTGGACGACACAGTTCTCTGCAGGATGAAGGAAGAAGGCTGCAGAAGTCCGAGCTTCAATATCATTTGTTACGACTCGGTGTTCAACACTTCTTAGCTTTCCATTACTGACAATCTGCAAAAAATGGCAAATGAAGCATGTAACATTCTGCACAGAATCGCACATCAAGCAACAACCATGAAAATAGTTACACTATAAGTGTAAAAGAAAGGGATCAAGAGTTGTCCACATACCTGCACTACTTGACCCATGTTTATGACCAAAGCATCAGGAATTGGCTCAACACCTATCCATTTTCCTTCCTTCAACAATTGAAGCCCTGGAACATTGTCTTGAAGAAGGATAGATATAGGGCTAAAATCACAATGTGTTGCAGTCCCTAATGTTAGACTTGGATCAGGACATGCAGGATAATGGTGAACAAGCAAACGAGATTTTTCGCTCAATCCTTTATCAAAATATCCTGACTCAAGTCCTAATCCTTGAGATAACATTTCCAGAATTCTTGAACCCAGGTTTGTCACCTTGACAACATATTCTTCAGTGATCTCCCTATCAGATTTCATAGAAAACTACATTGGTTGTAGACTAACAATTTTGACTTCCCTGCATAGGTAAAGTGATTAGAAAGGATCAGAAATTACCTGAAATTAGTAGGGTTTTGGGGCCAATACTCCAAGCATTCTTTCAAGGGAGTGCAAGAGAGTTTTAAGGTGTCCTTCCAAAGATGTATCTCTTCTCTTTCATACTCAATATTACTTGCGTAAAGTGCACATTTTCTTTCAAAGTCAAAGGAGATCAATTTTGATTTCTCCTCACCAGGGAGCTCAAAGAATTCCTTGAATACACTCCTCGCATCATCCATTAGTATTCGAGGCACTCCATGATTGATCACCTGCATTGTTGACAAAATTAGAATGAGATGACACAGGAGATCGATTAAAGAGCGCTTAGAGCTTTGGGAGAACAATGAAGAGTAGCTTATTCTTATCATCTCATTCTTGCTTACAATATGACCATGTATTTAATGAATGCCGTATGATGTATCATGTGTCTGTATGCTAGCCTCTGACTGACTAATTCATCTGCTAAAAACTATAACTACCTGTAACTGTTAGAACAGAATCTGTAGAACAAGGTCTAAGGAACGAAAAGTCGAAAACCCTCTCTTAAAGATAATATTTCCCCACCATTTGTAGGGAAAATGAACACACATTATGTACCTGAAAGAATCCAAACTCTAGGGTAGCTTCCATTATTTGCTGAACTATGATCTTGTGATTATCTCCCTCTGCCACGCCAAGATCGATCACTGGTATACTCTTGGACAATGGAATTACATGCTTTCCTGGTCTTTCGTCAGGTGGAAATACATAGTTTTCAGGCAGTTTCTTACCATCAGACCAGCATGAGATAAGCTTCTCCATAATTTGATACCTACAGGAAAACCAAACCCTCAATACAACAATTGAAATCACTCCAATAGTTCAGAATCTTTTTCTAATTTTGATGATCTAGTTCAGAAGTACTTCCTGTCTCATTGAAATTAATAACAAAGTCAGATGCAAGTTGTATTTTTTTTTATATAGTGGATCTGTGATTCATTATTGGTCATATGTCACCACCAATTGTTATAGAATCTATGATTTTTAATCAATCATATGTTACCAGTACAGTTATAATATTGTGTATTATGTGAATTCAATAGTTTAGTGACAATCATATAGAAATGGATTTTTCTTTTATGGTAGTGGACAATCATATAGTGTGTGATCTGAATCATCTGATACATGGTGTACATTTTAATGAATTTTGTGGACACTTAATGTGGATATATGACTCTTTGTGTTTCTGTCATGTTTTATGTTGAAAAGAAAACATGGTTGGGAACAGCAACACATCTGTTAACTGAATGAATCTGATACAAGATGTACAGGGGGGGAAAACATTTGAAGGTACAGGTAACTGACAGTCTGACAGAGTGACAGAAATATATGAAATAAATCCTTCCACATAAATTTCCACATACATTTACAAACCTTCCACATAACTTTCCTGACTAAAACAACATGAATCTCAGCATTTTTAAGCTTCAACATGGAAATTCTCGAGTGCAGGTTCAACCTTGGCTCTGTAAGTTGCCCTAAAATGATTCCATAAGTCTTCATAAGGAACAGCTTGATACACTGCAGGGGCCTCAGCTGTAACAAGAACTTCTGCAGGTTCAACAAGGCAGTTCATTGTGGGGTTGATAAAATAAGCAAGAGAAGTCCGAGCTTCATTGACATTTGTTAGTACTCGATGTTCCAGACTTTTAAGCTTTCCATTGCTCACAACCTGCATCAAATTGAAAATCAAGCAGAAAGTTAATGATACAGTTTCAGGATAACAAAACTATCTGGCCGTCGGAATTACATGAAGAAGTAGGTCAGCTATCATGATCAAACTAAGACTCATGTCATAAGATTTATACAGCAGCAGACAGTGGTGGCAATAGATCAGTAGAAGCTCTGTCTAGTTATGTACAGCTATGACATTATATTCAATCCAATCATCTGTAATAATTTACAGGAGCTATGAGACATATGTTTCTCGACGAGTCTTTTATCAGTATCCCTTGACTACTATCCCTAGACTCAAAACTGCTAGCAGCACTGACCATATGCAGAATTCATGTAGTGAATACTTTTTCCAAGATCTGTTCAAGCTTAGGAGGAATATGTTTCAGATATAAGTATTGCCTTACTATGAGACATCAATTAGTGACAGGGAGGTAAGATAAATATGTGGCAACAATCTTAGTGATGATTGAACACAAAGCTAGTATATTTATAAAAAGAAGTTTATCATCCTGGTAGTCTGGTACCTGAATTACATCACCCATGTTTATTACAAATGCATCAGGAATAGGCTCAACACCTATCCATTGACCATCCTTCAAGACCTGAAGCCCTGGATTATTATCCTGAAGAAGGATAGTGATGAGGCTAGGATCACAATGTCTTGCTGCCCCAAATGTCAGAGTTGGATCAGGGCATGCAGGATAATGATTGGCAATCATGTATTGATCTTGGCTCAATCCATTTTCAAAATACCCCAACTCAAGTCCTAGTCCTTCACATATTAGATCCAAAAATCTTGAACTAAGGTCTGTCACCTCAACAACATATTCCTTGGCAGTGTCCCTTGCATTTTACACAGAGAGTACATACCATCTCAGTTACAGTTTTGAGTTCCTTACAAAGCTAAAATGGATCAGAAACTCACCTTAATGTAGCAGGTTTTTGGGGCCAATATTCAACACATTCTTCCGATGGAGGGCATGAGAGTTTCAAGACATCTCTCCAGAGATGAATCTCTTCTCTTTCATACTCAACATTACTTGTGTAAAGAGCACATTTTTTATGAAAATCCTTGGAGTAAAGTTCTGATTTCTCCTCAAGTGGAAGCTTAAAGAATTCCTTGAATATTCTCCTTGCATCATCCATTAGTTTTCTGGATACTCCATGGTTAATCACCTGCATGCTCCAGGTTAGGAAAGTAGAAGTGTTGTTCATTTTCTAGAAATGGTACAAATTCATTAAACAGCTGGTTCTCAAATGATGGAAATGATGCCAAAACCAGAAGCAGGAAAGCAAAAAGGGAAGAAAGAAGCAACTTTGATGGACCTGTAAGAATCCAAACTCTTGGGCAGCCTCCACAATTTTCTGAACCATGACCTTATGGTCAGGTCCCCCTGTCTTGCCAAGATCAATGACCGGTATATTCTTGGATGAGAGAATTACATGCTTCCCTGGTCTCTTTTCAGGTGGAAATATATAGTTCTTTGGCAATTTCTTACAATCAGACCAGGTGGAAACAAGGTTCTCCATAGAATGATATCTCAAAAGGTTTACAATACAAGTAACTTTGATTGCAGCTGAATGATGATCCTTGATCACTTCAACAGTTCAAACTTATCTTTTTTCCACAACTAATACTGACAAAGTTAGCTCCTAATTGTTGAAATAACATTTTTTTTGTTCAGTAGTGTATATGCAGTACATCATTTCTGTCATTTTGTGATTAGTGATCATATGTCACCATCCACACAATTAGATATTTTAATGGACTATCATTTACAGTAGATTCAAACAAGTTGGTGCCGGTGCCTTTTGTCACTAGCTAGTAATCAATTGTCATGTTCATAACTTCTTTTACAGATTTTTGTTTCTTAGGTAGAGATTCTTGATAACATTTCAAATATTGAAGCCTGTACTGTGCCAAAAGATTGCTTACATAGGGTCTAAGACGCCCCTCACGACAAATTATTCACAATACAATACTTGCTGAAAGTAATGCCATTACACTAATGAACCTTCAAAATTCTACAATACCATACATGCCTTATTCTTAGTCTTAGTCCAAATGACCTCAGTATGGATGGATTTTTAAGCTTTAGCCAGAAGCTTATCTACCACGTTGTCTGCAGGCTTCTCACGGAAAGCAGCCCTGAAAACTTTAAACATATCTTCATATGTAACAGCCTCATAAAGTGCAGGATTCTCAACAGTAACAAGAGCCTCTGCAGGCTTGAGAAGGCAGTCCTCTCTAGGAATTATGACAAACGCCGCAGAAGTCCTAGCTTTGTTTGAATTTGTTACTGCTCGATGTTCCACACTTCTTAGTCTTCCGTTACTGACAATCTGCATTATATTGCAAAGTAAGAATGGCTCAACCAAATCATGAATCAGGTGAACTTTTTAAACAATTTTCGTCACAATACTATGCCATTACCTGCATCCCTGCACCTATGTTAACCACAAATGCTTCAGGAATAGGCTCAATGGCTAGCCATTCACTATTCTTCAGGACTTGAAGTCCTGGAACATCATTTTGAAGGAGGATAGTTATGAGGCTAGTATCACAATGTTTTGCAGTCCCCAGTGTCAGACTTGGATCAGGGCATATAGGATAATAATTAACAATCATAAGAGAGTCTTGGCTCAATCCATTTTCGAAGTATCCCGACTCAAGTTCTAACTCTGTAGATATCAGGTCCAGAATTCTTGATCCTAACTCTGTCACCTTCACAACATACTCCCCCGCAACTTCCCTGGAAATTCATAGAATTATAATTACTATACTTCAGTATCAGTTACATGTTCGACTTCCCTACGTATCTTGAAGAAGATGAGAAACTTACCTGTATGTCGACGGTTCTTGGGGCCAATACTCGATGCATTCTTTTAAAGGAGTGCAGGAGAGTTTCAAGACATCCCTCCAGAGATGAATCTCTTCTCTTTCATACTCAGGAGAACTCGAGTAAAGTGTACATTTGTCATTGAAGTTATTAGTGTAGAATTTTGATTTCTCCTCACCTGAAAGCTCGAAGAATTCCTTGAATATGCCTCTAGTATCATCCATAATTTTCCTTGGTACACCGTGGTTAATCACCTGCATGTTTCAGAAAAAGGAAGCATAAACATTATACTCCTTCTTTGGCATGATCATGATGTCTACAGCACGTTACACGTACACTGAAGAAAACTTTCTTAGAAAAAAAGTAGTTTTCATACCTGAAAGAATCCGAAGTCTTGAGAAGCTTCTAGTATCTGTTGAACAATGATTTTGTGATCATCTCCCTCTGCTTTGCCTAGATCAATGACTGGTATGTTCCTGGATGATGGAATAACATATTTCCCTGGTCTTTTTCCGGGCGGAAATACATAGTTTTCAGGCAATTTCTTACCATCTGACCAACATGAAACAAGTTTATCCATTCTCTGATGTGAGATTATGCACAGAAGACACCAAAGCTGACTTGAATACAAGATAATTGTCTTGTGTTAATGGCACTACTTTGTTAATCTAGGTCTATATGGAACAACAAGCTAATTGTATTGTTTAATGGCACTTGATGCTGGACTTTGTAACCCCAACGAAACATTGTTACCTCATAGTTAAATGAATAAAAAGAAGTGGTCAAAACATAAAGCAAACAAGGCTACAACTATTTAAATCATAGACTATTGTTCTGGACTTCTGGTGGACATACAAGTGGATTGATCATTTGATTGATCGTTACGATAATGTTCACTACCCTGATTATTTTAGTTTGTATCCGATGCATGTTTTACTAAAAATAATATATTTTGAATGTGTGTGAAAATTTATATTGTCTCATGTGGAAATCTGACTCTTAGCTTTCTGTCAGTTTGTGTTAGCTACAAGGCATAACAAAGAGCAGAAGCTTGTATTTACAGACTTACACTGTTACACAGTACCCATAAGATTTCGGAGTTGCAGAAGAAATATCTTCAGTGTAGAAAAACTATTAGGAAAAAAAAAGATGGCAAAGCTGGATCAAGTCTCCCATTATTCATGATGAAAAGCAGAACAGAAATTTTGAAGTCTGCCACCTTCAGATATTATGTTTGGCATCATGTATACGTTTTCTAATCTCAGAGAGAAAACAGAACATAAATTCTTTGCTTAAGCTTGTGACTTATTGTAAAAATAGCAAAGATCATAAACGTTATTCTTATGATAAGGGTTGTAAGTGGAGAGTTAAACAAATGATAAGCTTGGTCATTTCAGGCTTTTATCAGGTAAGGTTCCAGTGCATTGTTAATTTCTCCTCTGCGCTCTTGCAGATAAGCTTTGTGAAAGAATTCTTGATAAGGGACACCTTTATAGAGTGGAGGAATAGCAACATTGATCAATGCAGTTGCAGGTTCTGCAATGCAATCTTTTGCTGGACTGATGAATAAGGCCACTGAAGTTCGGACCTCATTCGTGTTTGTCACTGCACGATGCTCGACACTCTTCACCTGTCCGTTGCTTACAATCTGTCACATTTAACAAAGGGGCTTAAAGTTCAAACTTGTTTCAACTCTCAACCATACTGCTTCAAAGAAACAGAAACAGATACACAGAAGGCCCAAGCTATGATTAAAATGACAACATTTGCAAATAATGTCTGACAGGTTATTCCTGCCTCTGAAAACAAAATGCTATACCTGCATCTGATAGCCCATGTTGACCACAAATGCATCAGGAAGAGGCTCAACACCAATCCAGTCACCATCCTTCAAGACTTGCAGCCCTGGAACACTTCCTTGAAGGAGTATTGTTATGAGGCCAGGATCACTGTGTCTTGGAACTCCTAAGGTGAGACTGGGATCAGGACACGGAGGATAGTGACTGGCAATCAAAACTGAATCATTTGTCAATCCATTCGCAAAATATCCCTTGTCTAGTCCCAGTCCTTCGCCTATCAGGTCAAGAATTATTGATCCAAGCTCCCTCACTTTGACAACATACTCTCTGGCAACCTGCCTGAAAAGTTTACACAACCATAAGCATGATCACTTGACCTTTTCTGGCCCTTATTGCTGGTTTTCCAAGGAAAATGGTTAGCAATTACCTGTATCCGTCTGGTTTCTCGGGCCAATGTTGTATGCATTCCTCCAATGGGTCGCAAGAGTGCTTCAATGCATCCCTCCATAAATGAAGTTCTTCTTTATCATAGAAGGTATTGCTTGTGTACAGTGCACATTTTTGACTGTGGTCCTTGAAGGAAAAATTTGATTTATCCTCATTAGGAAGCTCAAAGAATTCCTTGAAGAGACGCATAGCATCATCACTTACTCTTCTTTCGACCCCATGGTTTACAACCTGTCAAGGACAATAGGAACAGGATATGTGAGAAACTATGAAGGTGCTTTTTTGAGAAGTTGCAATTCAGATACACCTGTAACAAAGTTACTCACCTGAAAGAAACCAAACTCTTGAGCTGCCTCCACTATCTGCTTGACGACATTCTTGTGATCATGCTCATCTGACAGCCCAAGGTCAATAACTGGTATGGTCTTGGATGCAAGCACAACATTTTCCCCTGGCCTTTTTCCAGGTGGGAATATATAACTTTCAGGCAACGTCTTACCATCTTGCCAACCAGAAACAAGCTTATCCATGATTTGTTCTTTGAAAATATTTCAAGCAATAATGCTTGATGTTATATAGTATAGGCGTACACTTATAGTAGCTCGACTGCAAACTGTAGAGTAAATCTAGGAGCTACTATAGGAACACTAACCTACACACAAAAAACTACAAGGAAGGTGTAGTGCAACACAAGTAACACAACTACTGAAGTATAGGAAAAGATAATAACAGACATTTGACCAAGTACTTGCATTATCCACACGTGAGGGATTATCCTCAATATATAGAATATATAGTAGTGTGTTTTTACTTCATTAGATAGCCACAGATTTATATCTTTGCTGAAGGAAAGTTGGCCATTGGTGTATGATTAAGAAAAAAAATACCAATAGGGGTAACGATAGCATTATGTCATAGTTCAGTAGTACATTTGGAAGAAGAAAGATGGCATGAAAACCACAAACTGCCTCGCCAGCTTAATGAGTGGCTGATAATTCTTCAATGTGGCTACTTTAGTCTGGTCTGTTCATTTTTATGATCATAGGAGCAATCAAACCAGCAGTATGTTTGCATTTCCATAAACTTGTTTCACCAAGCACTTCTTTATAACTATGCAATCAAACATGAACATTCCCACATAAAAGTTCTTGAGTTGACTTCCGGATATTGAAACTGACAAGTACAATTCCAGCTTATAAGCGAGCAGTGATATTACATTCTTAACTGACCCAACCCTAGATACAGAATAATATTAGGCATTAGCACAATCAATTAATCATGCTACAGATCTCATACATAAATTCTGACATTTTCTTTTCTTCTACCCCTACAAATTTAGCTTCTCTCCTAGAAGATTATGCGTTTATAACATAAGGGTCCAATGCGTGGTCAATCACCCCACAGTGTTCCAGCCTAATAGTCTGCATGAACTCTTCATATCGAACACCCTTATACAGAGAGGGGTTCGTTTTATTAATCAGTTCTTTTGCTGGTTCAACAAGGCACTCCTTTGTAGGCACAATGTGGTAGACTACAGTAGTCCGGGCTTCAGTTGCATTTGTCACCGCACGATGTTCCACGGCCTTCAGCTTTCCATTACTAACAATCTGCAATAAAAACTTTAGTCTTTGACCAACATTTCATCAACTTCCAGTTCAAAGAATGCAAAAAACCACCTTTACATAGCTTAGTCGTTTCACTTTCTGAAAGTTTATATTCTTGAGTCAAAGAATAGTACTCTCGATGATGCTATCGCCATCAAAATAGGGGACAATAGGCATTAGGCAGCCATTAAACTGAAAGGGGGGAGGGGAATGTACCCAACCGTAGGCCGCCCTACCCTTGTTTAAGTCTAACATTGAGAATTTGTCTCCGATTACTCTTAGTTCAATTTCAAAGCATGATAGCCATTTCCTAATTGACACTCATAAAATTGACAGGCAGCAGAGAAAGGAAATTCACTCTTGTAAGTATTCCTCCCACCCCCTGCGCGGCTGCATCTTCACACTGCGCAAGACTAGGTGCTAGATTTATATCAATAAACACTGTTGAAAACTAATACCGCACCAAAAAGTTGCATGGATAACAGAATAATGTGTACCAAGCAGACAAGTAGAAAGTAGAGAGGTACTTTATTACTTGATTTTTTTTGTACAAGTACCTGCATCGCATACCCCAAGTTGATCACAAATGCATCAGGAATAGGCTCAACACCTATCCACTCGTCGTCTTTGAAAACTTGAAGGCCCATAGTATCTTGAAGAAGTACTGTAATAATGTTAGGGTCACAGTGATTTGAGACTCCAAAGGTTAGACTTGGATCAGGGCAGGAGGGGTAATGATTAACCGTGAGGCCTGGATCCTGACTCAAGCCATTGGCAAAATACCCTTGTTCAAGGCCTAGTCCTTCGCTGAGTAGATCCAAAATTCTGGATCCCATCTCCTTCACTCTGAGAGTGTATTCTCTTGCAACCTCTCTGCACAGGGTTCGACGTATGATTTGTGTTACACTGTTGCTGCAGTCTTTATACTTAATTTTAATAAAGTTTTGCTCCATCAAGCTCAACAGAAATGATTTGTACCTGTATCCTGTTGGTTTTTCAGGCCAGTATTGAATGCATTCCTCCAAGGGTGTGATACAGTGCTTTAAAGCATCCCTCCAATAGTGATGTTCTTCGGTATGATAGAACACATTGCTCGGATAAAGCACACATTTCTGACTGTAGTCTTCACTGTAAAACTTCAATTTGTATTCATCAGGAAGCTTGAAGAACCCCTTGAAGACCCTTCGTGCATCATCCATCAATTTTCTGTCCACCCCATGGTTGATAACCTGCTCCAGAGAATAGGTAGGTAGACGAAGTGAAGAAGTTTGTCAGGGCAATTTTTCTACTGACTCTACGTAATGAAGGCACAAATTAACAGATTTCCTCACCTGGAAGAATCCAAATTCTTGGCCAGCTTTTATCATCTGCTGTACAATGTCTGTGCGGGCATGCCCAAGATCAATGACCGGTATGGTTTTGCATGTAGGAACAAAATTCAGTCCAGGTCTTTTGTCAAGTGGATAGACAAAACTTTGAGGGATATTTTCAGCACTCGACAAGCTAGAAACAAGCAGCTTGGCCATAATAGTATCTTTGAGAAATTCAAGAATGAGGCAGGATTCTTAATAATGCAAACATGGATGTACGTAGTTATTTTATAGAGGGTTATTATCCCACATTCCCACCTACTAATAATAGCGTGGGTAGCTATCTAACTAATTTCAACGAGATGTATGACTTTCTCCTCATGCTTATTGAAGTCAAATGGTCACTACATCTAACTAAAATGTGAATTGCTTTGTTTTTATTATTATTTTCAAAGACATTGCCTTGTTGGACTCATAAATAATTATAATCAGATAAGCTAAGATACCATCCGGAACTACAGGCATGCAACCAAAGATAGAGACATTTTCGCTCTGGCCTTTTTCCTTGAGCAAAACCAAAGCTCTGATGCAGAGTTTTATTAGCCAATTAGTGATCCAGCGTTATGGTAGAACATAAGGGTAATTGTTTTGATTAGCAGGAAGAAGCAACATATATCAATGTTACCCAACTCATAACAAATTGTCTTCTGCCTTAGCTTCGTCAGTTGTTATTAATATTGGATTAAAATGCTCACTAGCACCCAAGATATATAATGCAAAACTGAATTGTTTAATTAATTTCACAAAATGATAAGTATAGAACTCTTTGCAGATCTTGATTTTAATGATAAATGATAATGATAGACATGCGAGAGATAGAGATATGTTTAGCATACTGACACATACAGTTCACAATAATAGGACCACAGGGAATCAGAGATCAGTAACCCGATATATGGTTAATGTACATCAAGTCAATTCAGAGACAATGAGGGGATAGTATTACAGCGCACCATGCAACTCACAAATGGTCAATTTCCCATGTAATACGAAATAATTGAACATCTAGCTTGTTCAACGTAGCGTGTAGATAAGGTAAACGTGCAAATTATAGTGCATGAGATAGAGAATTGAAAGGAGAGTAATCTAATCAATAATCATGCAAGACTTAATTGAGCCAATAATACTGCTTTCAATCACATTGAATACAAGAAGCACCAGCTTGCAACTACCCAAAACAGGAAATCTTTAGTGCAATGAGCCAACCGCACAAAATCCATTTACAGCAAAAAGAATGAGAACAGAAAAGAAACTAAACTCATACTTATCTGCCAACACCACTAAGTATACCCAATGGAGGCATGGAGCATAAAGTTTCCAAACATTCTACTATCAGTGACACAGATTCTAATACTACTTACAATGCGATGCAATCATTCAAATGAATGGTCCTGAATGGTTGATAATCGAACTCTTGCACTTTGATTCATATATGGTATCTATGAGTCCTGAAATGCTCATCAGATTACTGATAGCAATGCCACAGTGATAGATAAAATTAGTGATATGTAGCTGAAAGAACCATTCTAATATTCTATCATTGGTACGTCCTTCATCATAAATGGCCTCCCTCAGAAGGTCAAATGACTCACCTAACCCAGATGGGATCACGTTCCAATGTTGTTGTGCCTTGTGATAACCCATATTCATGATTCTTCTAGTAGGACACTAATATGTGCCAAAGGGAAGTTTATTAGTAATCCTACTTCACAAATTTTGTATTGTTGATGAAGGATTAGTATAAAAGTGACATGAAGTTAGTTAAAGAAATCATCTAGCATTCTAGAAGAAGAAAAAATCAGAATATTTGCACCTTAGACATTTCATCCAACCCAGGTGTGTAGTGTAGCAGATTGTTAAGATACCGATTTCTGCAAATGGGTACTAACTTGGTTAAATTGCTTGTCAGAAGGAAACCCATCAGAGAGTTCATGAAAGATTCGAATTGTACTGAAATTCAACTGACCATCACATAGTAATCATTAACTCATTATCATCTTGCAGAGCCACAAATAACTCGACATTGCCCTTTCAGTACTTTTCAAGTTCTCATTAATGGGTTGACATATTCTAAAGCCCTTTTGAAAATAAAGTGACTTCTCATCTAAGGACCACATTTCCAGCTTTTCGGGAAATTGACTATTGCTTTTTTTTATATAAAAGAAAACTCCTTTATTTTGGAATTTTAAAAAGAAGAAAAATCAAGTCATTCACGGGTAATTTTATCATTCACCCACAAAAATTATTTCCTTGATCTTTGAATACGTACTGCTTAAAAGATCTGTTACGAGACCAAACACAGACTAGACTCTAGAGTCTGATTAATTTGTGATATACTGAGTTCATCCAAACAAAAAGTGATATACTAATACTCATGTGTAAATTTTAAACAGCTAAGTCAAACAGATAAGTTTTCTAAAAGAACAGACTGGACGATACGAGTATTCGAAGAGGTATGTATCATTGACATATCACAAATTTAGAGGCTTTTACAGAGTCACTTCATATATATGGTCATGGTGACAGCAACACTGATTAATCAATAAGTAAACGCTGGCTACACACTTCAGAGCAATTGGTTCCTTTCTGTATGCAGAGCTCATAGAAATTAAAATGTGAAATTTTCAGCTATTCATTTTCTTCACCATCACAAAGCTCAGGATGCATATCATTCGAGACGAAGAAACAATTTTTTTGTAGTTCTATAGCTTAGCATCAAGTTCTGATATACCGAAACACCTGAACAGATAATCACAAAATAACTCATCACCCAAATCTATAGGTTCCAGAATCCTGACATTTCCTTTTTCTTCCACCCCTAGCAGTTCTGCTTCTCTCCTAGAAAGTTATGCTTTTATGACATAGGGATCCAGTGCACTGTCAATCACTCCACAGAGTTCCAGCTGAAAAGTTTTACGGAACTCTTCATATCGGACACCCTTATATAGTGAAGGATTAGTTACACTAACTTGTGCTTTTGCAGGTTCTACATGGCAGTCCTTTGCAGGACTCAAGAAGAAGGTGGCGGTAGTACGGGCTTCAGTTGCATTTGTGACTACACGATGTTCCACAGCCTTCAGCTTTCCATTACTAACAATCTACAACAAGTAAACCAAACTTTAGTCTTTGACCAACATTCCACTGACACTAGTCTCTAAAACAATGCAAGAAACCAACTCTGACCAAGTATATATGTTTTTTGACAGGATGATCATCTGATTGGGTATTGTGTTCAAAGTAGGGTCCTATCATGATTAAACTTCAGCATGAAACTTCACGTTCTTAATGTTTATATTCCCGGGTGAAAGAATTGGCGATGAAGCCATCAACACCGATATCAATATTAACATCGATGACTATTTTTCTGCCTATGTGAAGTGAGGAGGAATGGAGGATGTACACGCCCTTAAGCCTTACTCTTTTTGGACCTAAGAATATCTCCAACAACAGCCATCTCCTACTAGACACTAAATGTAAGTGAACAATAAGAGAGAATGGAGATATATTGCTCCTGCAAGTACTCCCCCACTAAGATCGGAAGAGCGTC
>ONZK01002028.1:347866-370098 GCA_900322385.1 Pharnaceum exiguum | reverse complement strand
CACTTCAAGTCTGACAGCAAAATGCAAAAGCAAAGTTCATCACTATTTAACAAAACTTAAAAAACTTAGCATAATTCAGAGCCATGAAGATAAAGAAACAATCTTTTACATTTTTTCCAGACTTCCTGGAGAGAATATAATCATATATGCACCTTAGGTCCTTAGTCTCACAGACACACACAGACATTTCATCGAACACCTGGTCTGCCACCCTTTTAAGCAAAAGTGTAACCATTATATGCAAATGGGTATCTCTGAATCTTGGGTATATTGCCTTTCAGAAGTAGACCCATCAGAGATTGTACCAAAGATTCTAACTTTACTGAATTGAAGTTTGATCTGATAAAGATTTTTCATTGATGGGTTAACATTCGATTGGACATATTCTAAGGGCCATTGAGAATAATGGGCCTTTTTTCGATATGAAAATTTGAAATTAAATGCCTTTGTAGTTAAATTTAATATTTTCTTTTTAAATTGCTTTTTTAAAGGTTTGAAATCAAAACTAGACTAACCAAAATGTAAAAATAAATATTTATTGAATTAAATATAATTATGAAACTAAATTAAGCTAATCGGTTAAGACGAAGTGTAACATTATAGACGAAGGAAATATAGTACACATTTTGTGAAATATTATTGGACTTGTAAAATGACATGATTTGTTATTAAAGAAGTATTATCTCTACAATTATTGATAAAATTTCTTTTCTCAAAAGTATTAGGAGACTACTTTTTGTAATAGCAAAAAAATGCATAGGGCCTCGTTTTTTCTTTCTTGCACACGGCCTCATTATTGACGGTACGACCCTGGCAGATATAATCGGCGAAAATCATACTATGTTTAAGTAAACATAAGTTAACAAGGAAGAATGTAAAAATTCTGCGTGGATTTAATAATTCACATTGTGCTTTTCAGAAAAGTTTGACCATTAATTAGTTAAAATATAAAGTCAATTACAAATATATGAAAATTATATAATCCCTCCATCTCCAATTGATTGTCGCTTATGATCAAAACACAAATACGTACTAAAAAAAACATCAATATTAGTCAAATTAAGATGTCTTGTTTTCCAACATTGCTCCTATTTCTAGTGCAAATTTAGACTTTATTGGTTGGTGTAATTTTGGCCAATGGTCTTTACATAACCCTAAATGACTAGATATGTTCCCTGATTTCTCTGCTAATCATTTAGCGAGACTTTCCTCCAACACTAGTCCACTTCTAACCATTTTCTCTCTAATAGGCCTGCTTGCAAAGTTGCGGTACATTGCTTAGACAATTAAATGGTAATTTCGATCAATGTACGAGGTACTTTCTTTATGTTAGAATCCTCACACATAGTCAAAGACTACCTTTTATGTTCCTGATCAAATCTTTTTGTATCGGCGCATGCATAAAAGGGAAATTGAAAGAATGTAGAACACAGCATAGTGTATACTGTATAGGCCCGCATCAACCAATGAAAAATGAGTCTTAACGATGGTATAATCATATATTCAATCTTACAGAAATTTCATCAACAATGTCATTTCATCACTATATCACTAGGATGCATGTATAATTTGTCTAATTGTCTGAAGATAATACAGAGAGTACTAGGGCTTAATCTTAAACGGTTCCGAAACTTGTTCGATATCTCCACTGCACCTTGCATAAGTTTTAAGGAATTCCTGGAATGTGAATGACTTATAAAGAGGGGTGTCACTGGCACTGACAAGATCTTTTGCAGGTTCAACAATGTAGTCCTTTGATGGCTTAATGAAGAATCCTGCAGTGGTCCGAGACTTATTGCTATTTGTTACTGCTCTGTGTTCTGCACTTTTCAGTATGCCATTACTGACAAACTGCATAAAAAATTGCATGTTATTGATTTGCAGAAAGTTTCTTACTGGATGCCAAAATCATAAGAGAATATATACCATGCTAAACCATATAGAAATGATACTTATTCATCTAAGAGATACGGAGTATTATACATACCTGCAATTGGAAGCCAATGTTAACTACAAATGCATCTTGACAAGGCTCAACAATGAGCCATTTCCCGTCTACACATACTTGAAGTCCAGGTACATTTCCTTGCAGAAGAATTGTAAGAAGATTTGGATCACAGTGCCTTGGCAATCCTAAGGTCAGCCTTGGGTCAGGGCACGGCGGATAATGATTCACAACCATAAAAGCCTCTTCACTCAATCCATTTACAAAATATCCAGGAGCAAGTCCTAACCCTTCACATATTAGTTGTAGGATTCGTGATCCTAGGTCTCTTACTTGAACAGAATATTCCGCAACAACCTCCCTGATACATTGTTTAGGCAGACAAAGAATCTTTTTAGTAAGGGACCTTCAATAGTTAGACCTTGACAGAAATTTCAAATGATATGAAAAAAAAAGGAACAAACTAATACCTGTATCTTGAAGGCTTCAAGGGCCAATATTGCATGCATTCCTTAACAGAAGTACAATCATGCCTTAAACAGTCCCTCCAATAATGAGTCTCTTCGTTAGCATAGTTAAAGCCACTCGTATAAAGTCTGCAATTTTCATTCATCTCCTCAGAGAACAAGTATGACTTATCCTCATAAGGCAACTCAAAGAACTCAGTGAACACGTTCATTGCATCATGCAATAGAGCTTTTGGGATTCCGTGATTGATCACCTGTTTTAAAGATATATACTGATTAATGTATGTGATATGTCATGTCTATTATTCTTATGAGAATTTCTTACAATAAAGAGAATAATAACATGCAAAAACAATGTCGATATTGTGATCAATAGGAGGTATAATATGAAGACTTAATTGAAAGGTGACCTGAAACAATCCAGAAGATTTGCTAGCTTGCATTATTTGCTCAACAATCTTTGCTCGATCGGGACCTGCTGCCTTGGACAGATCAATAAGTGAAGTCCTACTAGCAGGAGCTGATGAGACATCTCCAGGTCTTTGTCCTGCAGGAAGCACATAACTTTTTGGCATTTTTTTATCGGCACACCAGTTTGAAACAAGCTTCTCCATTGGCCTAGCTAGCACTTTACAAACCGAATTGAACTTTAGTGTTGAGATAGACAGACTGGTTTATCTTTCACAAGAAGAAACTTCCTCAATATATAGTGAAGAAGGAAATCAGAAGTCAACAGGCAATATTGTTTTAAAATGCTGTTTAATAATTTTATTAGGTGAAACGTCCATATGAACATGAGTACATGACCCAAGTCATGCAGGGACGGCACTCCTTAAGTCATTTGTTGGACACAAGAACTTATCATATTTTTCATACTCACACTTTGGACTAAAATGTCAACTATATCAATGACATAATGCTGTGTGATTTGTTTATCTGTCATGTGCAGATGTGGCTTCAGGAGAAGAAATTAGAACCAAATATTATTCCTTAAAAAAGTGTACTTCTTGTAGTAGAATACGGGATGAAGTACAGTGAATGTATTGAAAAATGGGAGGAATTTGACTTTGATAGGCAGGAGAGGTCACACTGCCTCTTGCCAACTTTAATTAATTGGATGATAATGACGGAACTTGGAAGTAAGGGATGTCATTATCTACTAAATCAGCTTATGATAGGACCGCATTATCAGTCCAGGCTACATAAAGTCAAATGGACGACAATCCAGTGGTAATTTCAAGGTGTATGTGTGTGTACTATTCCATAAAATATTAGATGAACCTTAATGATAGTACAACATCATATGCTAGTATACATAAACAAGTATGATCCCATCTTATATGAAGCAACCTTATCCCAATTTGAAAGTCCGAAAAACTGTTTCCAGAATCATCATATGCTAGTATGCTACTGCTAACTTTGTGTAACATATCTTCAGAGCACCTTTAGCTAGTGTCATGTATAAGAGTTTACTACAACTCGCAATGCTAGTTCAAGACAGTCATATACGTACATGCACAACTAGAAACTTGAAACAAACAACCAAAGTGATGCTGATCTACTCATCATCCGACCATAACCCATTATAATTTCAACATCTTCAAGCAATACCAGGAATAACTAGCTACTAGCTTGATATCAATTAAGTAATCACATCACGAATGTTTCAGCACAAAAATCTAACCTTAAGTGATCTATGATGTGTTGCTAAGACTGCCAAATTTAGCATAAAGTATCAGAATATTCTCGCAGTGTATATGAATCAGAAGAAATTACTTACTATAGAACGCAAGGGGACGGTCCTAGTTGGTTGAGCAGCTCGATCCACTACTTTAATTTTCTGGCATCTTTGATTCTAAAGATAACCAAAGTCTTGCAGGTATACAGACTTGCAACTAAAGTTTGTGGTGAATATCGTAACCCCCAATTCCTGGAACTCTTTGATGAGTTTCACCTAGAATACATAATATTGTGCCAACTGTGACAAGCCCACAAATTTAAGCGTTTTTTTAATGCTTGGCAAATGGCATAACATGATGCCATGCAATGAAACAATGTGATCTAATAGACTGATACTGTAGAATATATATTAATGTCTTCCAAGGATCAACTATAGGACTACAGTATTTATCCGGTCAACCATACAAATAAATGTTCTCTGAGTGCCCAACGTCTCTTTCGGATTGGAAAGGATACGACAGTCCATTATTCTGTTGTCCAATTTGTATACAGAGACTGCTTACTTCTGCAGAAAGTTTTTATTTGTTCCTGGGGTGAGCACATACAAGAGAATTCCAAATCGTCACAGACTCTCAGCCATAAGATTCACAAATTGGACTTGCCAATTGCCATGACTCCCATGAGCAATGCTCTAGACATATTGCAGCCACAGACTCACAGACACTATTACAGTCTTTATCGTCTTTGTCCCAAAACTGATTGGTGGGCTAACGTAGTACGTAGATCACAAAGGAAAAAAACAAGAAGAAGCTTTTTATTAAATTTTTGGGGGGTAGGGGTGGACCTCCATAACTATACGCGCACAGTGCGCTGCTGTTGGTTTTACTGTTTTAGCATGACTCGCTAGCCAGTTGCCATCCTACAGAGTTTTTCTGTAAACATAATGTCACCGAATGTCACCATATAATCAATACTTGTACAGTTGTACTCCTATGCAATATGGGGTAGAATACTAGAAGGTCTCGCAAGTCTTATCAGTTTCCATCCTACATAGTACAGACGCATTTCTGAATTGTTGAGTGGTTTGGGCTTGTCAGAATTCCTTGTGATAATCACAGACATTGCCATGATTAATTTGGCAGCCCAAAATGCTGCACTGATCATATTGACAGGATGAAACGGGGACATGGATTAAATCCTTCAACATTTTTATACTACTAAATCCTTTTGGGTTGAGACTTGAGTTCTGCTAAGGCCCATCCTGATGGGCTTCCTAAATTAGTGCTAAACTGCTAACATCCGAATGGCTTACTGGTTACTCCTTGGCCTGACTAACAGGTGCAACTTAATTTCTATTTGGAAACGTAAATCTAAAGCTTTAACTCATATCATTGGGATGTTTTTACAGGGTAATCCTGCAGAATGTAGTAAATAATCCTCACAGGGTGACCTTAGTTGGATAGTACAAATCGTAAACGGTGGTTACTGGTTAGTCTTTTCAACCTTGTGAGTTTTGACAGCTAACTCAGAAATTTGCTAGACACACGAGTTCTACCCACAAGGGTGAAAAATAAACTTTACTCAGTTTGGAGTATATGCTACATCAAATAACACTTGGTAACTCAATGTAACTTTTTGGGAAATACAACAACTTAGTAATATGCTTCTGTAAAAATAAATAAAGCTAAAACTTAACATGTAGAGGACTTTGCTAAATCAAAGACTCAAAGTCAATAGAACGGGGACTAATAATGGAACAGACAATGCCAGGTCATGTACATGTGATTTCCCTGAGAGGCTGAGACCATTGCAAATTACACATCTCCAAGGTCAGAAACATATAAAGAAATATTAATTCCATACACATACGTGCGTGCATTAAACAATGTTGTGTTTCTGTCCTCCTGTAATCCTGTTGAAGTGTTGATACAACCATATACCATCACCAAAAACAATTCATATTCATTCAAACTAGTATCTAGAAGATCAATCAAACCAAGCTGTTTGTAAGATTCATTTCAAAGATAAGTTTTAAGTTTTTGGTATTATATACTAGTGATGAGGGGGGAACATGTCTCAGTGTCTCACAGACTCACAAAATAATGCCTTCTCGAAGACACAAAATCATAAAAAGAGATAGCTAGCCAGGTTTGACGCCGTTTAAACAATTCTCTCAGGCAATGATCATATTCATTGATATAGATTTTTATGAGAACCACTTTCAAAAGAAATTGCAGCAGTTCCACAGCTGACAATGAGAACGCAAAATGAAATGTCTTTTGCCTCTGAATGTGTAAGTGTGTAACTGGTTCAGTGTGAACCATGGACTGAAATGAACAGGAAAGCTGTTGCATGATCATCAGACAGCGCAAAATCGTCATACATCTACCAAGCTACAGAGCATGTTAGATGTTTCTCCCACGTCCAAACTAGTACTCATAGAAAGACAACAGCCTAATTTACAACCGTGCGCAAGACGACTTTTTTTTTTGTGCGTGTGTGGTGGTTGGGCTCTCTGTTCAAATGGTATATTCGGTGATTACTAAACTTGTATCATTGTTCTTACAAATCGCAAGTTTTGATCAACCAAGAATACTTTTGAAAAGGCATAAGAAATTTTATTTCAATTTGCAACTTCTAACAACAACAACTCAGTCTAGTTCCATCTCAAATGGGGTACTAAGCGAGTTGATGTACGCAGCCTTATTCCAATTTGCAACTTCTTCGCACGAAATAATTAGTCAAGGTTATTCATTCATCTAAGACATGCCTACGTACATGAGATAATATGGCATGGGCTATGGGCATACAGCAAAGATCATTCTGACAGATAAGATACAACATTATCATACCAAGGAATGTGCATGAAAAATTTGCTAAAACTTCCAAGTTGGATTGCCATGTCAAGTCAGATTTCGCAAGCTCTAGGATTGTGTAGAATAGAAGATAAAAATAGAAAAAAGAGAAGAACTCAACACACCAACACGTCCTTCAATTTAAGTCAATTAGCTAATTCACATAGCAGCTGATTATATGACAGTGGGGGGACCAAAATTTGCCTCCTTTCAGCTTGACCAGATGATCTTGGAACACCGACCCCTAGAAAAATCTCCATAAAATATGTAAAGACCTCACCTTCCTATGAACGAGATGCAAACAAAAAGCAGAAAATATTGACAATAAAATACATTAAAGAAACTCCTACCAGGCTACCACTTTCCTTAACCTTCTGTCAACAGCAACTATTGTCATTTACCCCAAGTTCTTCTCCTTGATCTTTGACTTTGAGTCATTTATCCTAAACTAATGAGGCAGATGGGTTAACAGAAAAGAAAGAATAGAAAACAACTGTCGACCCATTTGTATTTTCATGTTAAAAAACCAAACTCAAGGTTTTAGTAGTTAGTGGCCCTCATTGGGGATCTGAAACTGAAAGGAGCTCTCTCAGTCAAAAGACTCAAAACTCAGCAAGCTCATATTTTTTTCCTCACTTGTTACTTCACAGAAACCCACAGGAACACAGTTCCAGTTTCCTCTATCCAAAAGCCATGGATTCATTAATCACCAAATACCATGGCCATCATCACAACATTTTCTCTCATCTCAGAACTCAACAGCAAATCAGCACACCACCACAATGGCAGCAAACTGTACACACTTCTACCAAAGACTTCCCCATAGCGGTAGCATTGCTAGCCATTATGGCAGTAGCTCTCCTAGTAGTAAGTTATTACATCTTTGTGATCAAGTGCTGCTTAAACTGGCAAAACATTGACCCTCTAAGGCGGTTTTCGATATCTAGACGTGTTCCAATCACCGATGACCACAGCCTAATGGCATTCTCCCCCATGGTGGAGTTCCACCGAGGCCTCGACGAGTGGCTTATCAACAACATTCCTGCATTCCAGTACAAAGGCAAAGAGAAAAACTCCGCGCCTGCCGCAGTAGGGGAGAGGAGCTTTAGAGGGTGTGCAGTGTGTTTAAACGATTTTGAGGAGCAGGAAATGCTTAGAGTTCTACCAAGATGCAGCCATGTCTTTCACTTGGACTGCATTGATGTTTGGCTATTGAACAATGCAAGTTGTCCTCTCTGCAGATCAAGTATATCAGGCAGAACAAAGTACCCCATTGACCAAATCATTGCTCCAAGCTCATCACCTCAGGATCATTACTCGCCATACAGCGGTAGCTTAAGCATCAATATCAGTGGTGAAGACCAGGATTACTTGGTAATTGAGCTCGGAGGAGGGGATGACATAGAACGAAGCATCTCAAGGGAGTTATCCAGGGTGCAATCAAGAGGTCAGTCTCAGAGGAAAATGGAGCCCAAGGGTCTATTTGGTGCATTAAAATCGAAGAAATTTCAACACCTTTCGATCATGGGGGATGAATGCATCAACGTGAGGCAAAAGGATGAGCAATTCACGGTTCAGCAGCCGATCAGGAGGTCGTTCTCCATGGATTCAGCTGTTGATCGCGGTTTATGCTTGCAAGTCCAACAGATTATCAGGCAAAACAGGGGTGTTAGTACAAACAACAATGAGGTTCTTAGCGGTTCTAGTAACAATCATGAGGAAAGTAACAGCAACGGAAGAATTAGAAGGTCGTCGTTTTTCTCGTTCGGGCATGGAAGAGGATCTAGAAGTTCTTCCATACTTCCCATCGAGTGTGATCGGTGACAAAGAACTCGTTAGATTATATTCATTCGATTGTTTTGTGTTTAAAAGTTTTAACCTCTACATGTAGGAAATACATTTTTAGGTAGAAAGAAATTAACTTTTGCCATGGTTTGCATTTTTCTATGTTTTTTTTATGTAGGGTATATATTGCTTTTTGGTTCAATTACAGTACTACACAAGTTTGTAGGCGTGAAAGTTAGTATCATTATTCAGCCACTAATTGGCAAGAATTCCAATCATATTCGAGCTATACATGCATGCTCTCTTGATGGGAATGATTGTCATAATTTTACATCATTTTTAAAGTCATCTAAATAAGCTAGGAGGAACTAGACAAAATCCTAACTTTCACTACAAGGATTGGCAGAGCCACCCGTAAGCCCCCAAGTATATCTGTGGGGAAGCTTGCGGCAATGCGGCCTGTTAAAAATGACATCTGAGAAGAGGTAATGATTTTGATGTCTGATTGTAGGACCTTGATGAGTGAATGGGCATATGGCAGATTGGCAGCTAACCCATTCCGTCTCTTTTTTTGGATATTGTTTTCTGAACCGGGAAGTTGTGGAGCAGAAGCTATATTGAGTACTACATACTACCAACAACAACAACAACAAAAACAACAATCGAGCGTAATCCCCATTCAATGGGGGTGCTCGGGGTCAGAATGTACGCAACCTTACCCCTGTTTAAGAAAATAGGGAGGTTATTTCCAAGATTGATCCTAAATGCATTGTTACAATGAAGTATTGAATTCCAGCAACTTCAATGAAAATAAGAAGTATGGAAGGTATTCTTAGCCCTTTTGCTATATCCCATAATCACCTAAAGCCGAAAGATGGAGATAATTCTCTCAACTTCATCGGCACTGAACCATACCAAATAATAGCACAGGATAAACTAATTGATGAAGCTGCTGACCATAATCATAACCAAGGATTTGCATGGTCTATATATTTGTCCAGTACTTGAAAAGTTGCCATCTTATGAGAAGGCTCAAATCAGATCAGTTAAAACATGATTAATTTGTCAACACTAATAGAAACTTTTGTGTTTAAGTCTTTAATTGAAGCTTCTTTGTGGAGTAGTAGTCTTAAGTTAAAGAATACACAAGCATGTGCCTCTACTTAATTTCCTGAGATGGGACGACATCTCAAGCAAAGTAAGATTTACAATCCATTAACCCCATGTGATAAGGCAATGCTCCCGGCTAAGTACTAGCAGATGCAACATTAACATATTCGTTGACTTGCTAATTATACTACTGATGAGAGTATATTTTTCACCCTTCAGCAAAACATTTTGCTATTCTTCAGCAAATGGTTTAAGCTTAGGCACATGTCCATGGTCCCTAATCTACTAAAGAGTAAAAAAAAACACGTTATAGTTGACATAGTGATTCCTAGCAAGTAAACGACTAATTGTCATTACCTTTAAAAAGACTAGTGGAAAAATGAATAACACAGAAGATATTACAGTTCAACCAACCGCAACGGTGTAATCTGATCAGCTAAATACCCAGTGGAAATGCTAAACCACAGATAAACCCCTTGAAACGCAGAAATTAATCAAGCCATGAAATCACCACAACGAAATTTACTTCGTCTTCCAGCAGGCCAGAACATAACGCTCTCGACATAATGCACCTTTCTATAGCAAGCCTTTTCCCCGTTGATGCAGCTATATAACTAGAAGTCTAGAACCACAAACTCATGACACCCACAAATTACAACAACAACATAACCTTACCACAAAACTTATTGGGGTCGGCCATGACACATTGACACCCACAGATTACTTTCAAAAGATTTATCCAAAAGCACAACAAAGAAAATTAATTGAACAACCAAAAAAGAGTAAGTGCGTTGCTTGTACTCTATACAGATCAAATATGATAGTAACTAACCTGGATGTTACATATTAGAATCGAACGCCATTACACAGATTCGACTAAATTTTGTCTAGAAGCCTCTGAAGACATCTGGAAGTATCGTAGTTATCCAGCTTCAGTGCATGCTCACCGTGATACTAGATTATTGAGTAGCACCGGATGAAGAACTTGGCTGCACGCCCCTGCTAGAATTGTAGTTGTGAGGCAAGGGCAAGGCCTTGGTGGAGAAATCCCTCGGTATGCCGCCAGCAGCCTGCACCTTGAGTTGGTCCAGAAGCCTACATGCTTCTTTGATCTCCTCTTCTGCGCTTTTTCCGTGACCCTTCCATGCATCAATTGCTTTTTGCAGGAACTCAATTGCAAGGTCATAACTGCAGTTTAATTACAACACTTTCAGATATTAAGAAAGATAAATGAGAGCTCCATATACTAATGCACAGCCATATTTGCTAAAATACAAATGCAAACAATGACGACAGAACACAAAGTTGCTTAGTAATATAAGCACCACCAGAGAACATTCTCCTTCCTCTTCTTTGCTGTTTGAAAGGATTGGGATAGAACAGTTCTATTTTCTCATTCTTATTGCTGCTTCGTAGCAGTCAGTCTATGTACACAGTTAATCACTGGAACGCAGGTTCAAAATGGAGGCCACCAAAGCAAGGTCTGTCAACTCCATGAGCTAATAGCACACTGAATAATAATTCATAGGACTAACTAGACCTTGCCTCCATTTTCAAGTCACAAAACCAATGTGCAGGAAATAACCATGGGTCATTTCTGCTTTAAGTCATTGTATCTACTAAGTTCAGGCATTCTATATATCTGACTGGGACTGCCAACATTACCACTTTTTTAGCACCTAAGCTGAATCTGATATGGATTTTAAAGCAACCAATAACTTGAGGGCAGAAGAGAACCAATCAATTAAACAAACAGAAAACCAGAAAAGCAAGAAACCAAAAAAAAAAAGAACAGGACAGAATTGTACAGATTAATACAAGGTCAGATGAGGCAGGCATATAATAGCCTGTAAATTGCAAATGTGATTGTACCTTTTCATGGTAGCATATGCTTTTGAGAGGTTTTGGCATGCATCAATAGAGTCTGCATGATGAGGCCCGAGAGAGACATCCATGATATCTTTTGCGACAGCAAACATCTGTGCTGCTGACTCTGGTCGATCCATCTCCAAATAAGCAGCTCCCATATTGTTATAGATGTAACCTACACCAAAATGCTTGGGACCAAAGCAATCTTTCAGAGTTTCTGCTGCACTCTCCAAGAAAGGAATAGCCTGTGATACCTTGCCGGTCAATAGCAATAACCAGCCAATTCTGGCAGAGACACTTCCAACAGAATGTTGTTCTTGTGGTATCCTCTCCAGCAAAGCCAGAGCTCTCTTGAGCAAGGAGATAGCAACTTCAAAATCATTCATTGTTTCATATTGCATTGATATCTCCATATAAGCTTCAGCAGCCTCAATAGGCTTTGCCATTTCCTTCTTGTCAAATATACCACAAGCAATCTCCAAACACCTCTTTGCATCAGGATAGTTATCCTGACTAACCAACGCTTTACCCATCGTAATAAGAATCAACGCACGATCCTCACTATCCTTCTCGGTCTCAGCCACAACCCCCTTCAACGTATTCACCGCCACTTCAAACCTCCCAAGCGCAATCTGCATATTAGCAGCATCAATCTCAGCGCGAAGAAGATCAGAGCTCTTCCCCCAAGTCTTCAACACCTTCTGAGCCAACCTATTCTGCTCCAACGCCTCCTCATGCTTCTCCATCCCAGTATAAATAACCCCAAGAAGCCTCCTATCATGAGCAACCTCCACAGAATTCTGCCCTAACTGAGCCGTATGCACCTCCACCGCCTTCAAACAACACGGCAAAGCCTCCCTAAAGTTCAATATAGCCACATACGCCTCCGCTAAATCCCTATACGCATTCCCAACCTCTCTACTATCCTTCCCTAACAAAACCTTCTTAATCTCGACCGACTTCCTCAAATTCTCCAAAGCCTCCTCCCTCCTCCCCAAAGCATTCTTCGTATTCGCTAACTCTAACTGAACAGCATGCATAACCGGCATTATATCCTCCTCACTAAACTTCCCTTCTTGTTCCAACCTAGTAAGTATCTTATTTGCCCTACTCAAGTACCCTAATGCATCACTAAACCTCTTCAAGCTATAGCTAGTTGAACCTAACAGCTGCAAACTCATAGCCACAGGAAACAAACTAGAACCATTCACATTATCATTAGTACTATCCACATTCTCACTATCCAAAATGGCCAAAGCTCTCTTAGCATAAGACAATACCTTTTCGGGGTCGTCGTCGTCTTGATCAAGCTTAAGACCAATCTTTAAGCAAGCAAGACCAAGGTCTTTCTCATCAAAATTCTCCTCCATAGCACCAAAAGCCACAAGCATATCCTCAGAGGTCTCGGCGGCTTCGAAAGCCGCCTCAAGTTGTGATCTTTCTATGAGTTTCCTCTGCCTGGAGGGCATTTGGGTCACTTCATTGGCTTGTGTGGTGAAACTGTGATGTGGGTTTTGGTTGAACTTGGGTGAAATGAGTAAAGATTGTGTCTTTTTGCAAATTGTCAAGTGGGTATTTTGGGAAAATGGTTTTTTGTCATCTGGGTGTGGGATTTGGGTAGTGAGGGTGCGAGTGAAAGGGGTTTTGTTTGTGGGTTTGGTGAGAGAGAGGAGTCTGGTGATTATGGTTCTTGTTGTTGTTTGTCTTCTCATTTTTGATTTTTGTGTGATTGGGAGTTTGAGATGAGAGGTTTTCGTCACTGACTAAAACCCTTTGATAAAAGTATAAAACCCTTTTGAGTTTGATCGAGCAGAGAGTTATGCCAAGGTGAGTTATGTTGTTTGTGCTGCTCTTTTGGTCTTTCCCTTGTACGGTTCTACTCCTATGACTTGATTTTATTTTTCTTTTTTTTTTTTTGGAAGGATTTTTTCATTACGATTTATTAATCATGTGTTGGAAATGGTTATTTATTCGATAAATTAATTGGTTATGTAATTCACCTCTTTCTTCTTTCATATATGTGGCATCATGTAATGTTTTTCCATGTAGTAATTTTATTCTACCTAAAATGTAAAAAAAAAAAAGTATCTCTATCGCGTACAATAAATTGTACTAGTCATAAGAAAAAAAGATGAACTACCCTATCTTAAGTAAGGATATGGCCTTAGATATGAGCTTTTGGAGAATGAGAATGATGGTACTAAATTGTTAGTATAAGGAACTAGATCTGTTGGTACAGTGTGTAGTGTTCACCGATAAGGGTTTGGTGTGTCTAGTGTTTTCGTTGTGAATGTTGTGCTCGTACTTATAGGCTAGTTGTCGTCTTACATGCTAATTTTTGTGTTTCATGTATGCTTTACTTATGATTCTCTAAGGCTTTGCATGTGTATCGGTGACATTAGTTTATATGATGACATTGTTTCTGACCGATTTTTCATTACAGGGAGAAAGAGGTTCTCATACAAGTACTTTATGGGTCATTTTGGAAACAATATACCGATCTTCGTGTAAGGCTGCGTACATCATACCTCCACAATACCCCTATGAGAAGTTTGTTGTTGTCGTTGTAAGACAAAAGATGAACAAAGCAGCAAGCCATCAGCTTACTTTTGAAGTATCGAACTTTTTAAATTTTTATTTTCTGTTAACAGTGACTAAAGTGAGATACTATTACGGATATATGGAAGAAGAATCCGAACATAAAACTTGCCTCAAGGCTTTGTTATTCAACATGGTTAAGAACTAATCTATCATAGATACATATTGTAAATTGTATTATTCAAACTATTGTTACTATATCTTTAAGCCCATGACTATGCATGGCGTTTTTGTGTGTGTGGAATAATCACTACTTCAACCGATTATCGCATAATAATCCATATTTCAACAATTGCTGAAAATAATCTTTACTTTAACCCCTATAGTCGAATGATCCAATGAAATTATAATTATGTCAAAATGAACAATTAAAACTTTGGCTATACATGTACTAATCTAAATTGATGTATTTCATAATCAAAACATAAAATTGATGATTTAACGCAATGTTTAATTTTTAAAATACTCGTTGTAAACCTTAATCATCGTTCCGGATTATGAGGATTCAAATATTAATTATTCGAAACCATTTTTAAAGTATGAATTAGTTTGGGATAATAAGCCGAATGACGAACTATTATCAGCAATTTCGCCTAAATATAAAAGCCCAACTATCATTGCTAAAAATTGAACAAAAAGCCCAATCAACACCCACCAATATCCAAAGAAGCCCACAACCACAAGTCCACAACCCATCCATAACATTAACCCCTCATCTCCCACTCTCTCACCCACCCACCCATCCACAAAGCCAAAATAACCTAGCCCAGAATATAGATCGTCAATACAAAACACCCGCGAACACACACCGTCACAACGCGGGAAATCCTACGTGTCACACCCCCTTCGCGCCAAACCCTTCCCCCTCCTTATACCACTCTCTCATCCCTCCCTCACTCACCCTCTACTCCACTCTCTCACCTCTTACTCACCATGGACTCCCACTCTCATCTTCCCAAATCTCTCCCATTCAAGTCCAAGAAACCCCACCTCACAACAACCCCACTCAAACAAAAACCATCACCCACCTTCACCTCGATTTCCACGCCGGAGAAGATCCCAGACCCGGCCCCACCTACCCGGATCCGTAACCAACACTTTGCCCTTTCCTTATCCGACGTTCGCCGTGCCGCTCTCCAGCTTCGCAAGCTCCCTCCTCCCTCGGATCTAGCTCCTAATAATAATAATATAAGTTTTAATATTGTTAATGCTTCTCATCAGCTTCGGCCTTCTCCGGTTAAAAAGTCACCTGCTTTGCTGCCTAACAAGTATGTTTCTTTTTCCTCCTTTCCTATCTTTTTCTTTTTCTTTTCTTTTTTCTTTTTAAAATGTGATTGGTGGGTGTATTTGATGTAAAATGTGATTTTAATTTATGGGTATTGTTTGATTTTGTGTTTTATAGATTACCCAGAAATTGGATTTTGTTGATTTGTCTTTCTTGGTTTCTTGGCTGCTGTTTTTTTTTTATGGAATTATTTTTTATTCTTTGTTTTTTTTTTAAAAAAAAAGATTGTTTTGTTTGAGTGGATTTAATGTTGCTTTAGACAAATAATGGAAATGTTAATCTTAATATGGGAACAAATAAAAAGGGTGGTTGTACTGGCAGGGGTATTTTGGGATTTTTATTAGGATATGTGGCCACGTGGGCAGGGGTATTTTGGGATTTTTTTTGTGATGATATGTGGGCAGGGGGTATTTTGGGAATGATTGATTATATTTGGGCAGAGGGTATTTTAGGAATGGTTGATAATATTTGGGAAGGGGTAATTTGGGAATTTTGTGATGATATGTGAGAAGGGGTAAATTGGGTATTTGGCATGGAAAATGCACATACACTGAAACAAAAGAAAAAGAAGAGATCTTGGGGCTTTGTGCACAACGGTAATATTTGATTACTGGTAAGGAATTAAAGGAAAGTATTTGTTATTTCCTTCCTAGTTGGTTTCAGCAAGACATACATAGTGCAATAACTGGAACAAGAAAATTATATTGCATTGGTTAATACTTATTAGTGGAAGAATATTGCTTTGTGATTAGTGAGTAGTGAGATTGATAGTTAGTAACTCTAATTGTAGGTACGAGATGTTGACTGAGTTCTTCAACGCAATGGTAAGCTCCATTCGTCTTCTCCGGTTGAAACGACAGCCGTCGACGTTCTCCAAGCTCAGCAAGAACATCGAGTCTCTTACAGACAGGTAAATTATATGAACTAACACTAGTTGAGTAGCTTGTGGGCGACTTGTTCTGCCCAGTGCTTAGTCTGATTTTTGTGTTGATTTTGTTTGGAATGCAGGAGGTTTTCATTGCAGCACTTGGCTCAGTTGAAGTATATCATGCCGGAGGTGATTGTGGCGAAGAAAATTCGTGAGTTTGACGAGGGAACAAGCTGTATGAAGGAGGAGCTTTTGATTTTGCTGGAGACTAGTGCTCTGGAAGTTGATAATAAGAGTGTTAAAGGCAGTTCTGGTTTTAACCATCTGAAAGAGGTTTTCCGCTCTCGGATAACTGAATATTCTGCTAGCCACCCTGAGGTACATACATACAGTCATAGACACTACCTCAGTAGTCTCCTGATTAATGTGGTTATTTATGATTCGTGGTGTTCTGTATGAATTTGTCGGCTGACTTTCTTTGTGTGTGCAGGGTGATGATGTTCCAGAGGGAGAACTGCCTCAGTTATTCTACACGAGTAAAGCAGAGCCGGAATCGAGTATAAATGAAGTTCCTGTCAAGAAGGCTGCATCTCTCACTTCTCCCTCATTTAAGAGGCGTTTCTCATCGAGGACAATGAGTGCTTCTGTTGTTGAGGCTTCTCCAGCAAAGCCTGTGGTTTCTTCTCCGGCTGAGACTGTAGCATCTCCTGTGGAGCATGTAGCTGTGACTTTTGCTTCTCCTGTGAAGCATGTAGTATCTGTTTTGGAAACCCCTGTAAAGGGTAGTTGTACTGAGGCCAAAATTGAGGTTTATGGTACACCAGCAGAGTTGGCTTCTACACCTGCTAGGTTGATGTCTGCCACACCTGCTTTACGCACCCCAAAGCGCTCTCTAAATAGCCCAGAGGATAAAGTTGTTGAAATTGCCAACAAGTCTGCCAAGCGTAGGTCTCTCAGATTTGAGGATAGCAGTGATGATTCTGAGGAACCGCCAAGCAATGCTGACGACGAGGACAGTGTCCCAGTTGAATTCCCCACTGCTACCAAGGATGTTTTGGATATTCTTCCCAAGCATCTTGTGGATTCTGTAAGTTCCTCTGCCCTTCTTTATTATTGCTTGTCTGTACTTTTTGTTAGGCAAACAATAGTGTCATATCAAAGTTCACTTACTAAGTGTCTCAACTCTCTTGCAGTTGAAAGAGAAAGAGAGGAAGATCAGAGAAGAGCAGGACCCTGTCCGGTCAGCAGCAAGGAAGCGACAAAAGTTGGCAGCGAGTTTGCCCAAGTTCTTTGATATGCTTCGTCTTCTGTTCCAGTCTATGAGAAGCTCTGTCATCACGAAAGAGCAGCTTATTTATAAAATTATCGCAGGAAATTTGGACATTGTTGACAAAAGTAAGTCTTGATCCATTACTGCTACTTAAACCGCGATTTCTCTTTCAGTTTCCGTTGGTCTAATAGGTATCTGTCTTTCTTACCTGCAGATGAGGTTGAGGATCAGCTTAAGTTGCTTCAAGAGGTTGCCCCGGAGTACGTATACGAGAAGTTGGCTCTTAGTGGGGATGTTCTCTTATGGTATGTTTTTCTTACGAAACTCCCCCTTTCACATTGTGCTATACATGAACACAAACACCTCAATGTTACTCTTATCCTTGGTGGATGGCTGATATTGGCTCTCTTTTTTCACCTTTGCAGCCTCAACAAGACCTCTTGCGCCGAATCTGTGCGTGCAAAGCTGCTTGTAGCGAAATAATGACTGAAGTAGATAGCAGATTGACAAGAAGACATTCAGTAACCATTTTGTTATTAGTTAGCTAATCTAGGGAAGCGAATGGATGCATTTTGGATTTTGTACATGTTTAATCGGCGTGCAGCATTGCGCCCCTGCATGTAAAGAGCTCTTGCTAAGTCTTTTTTTTTTTTGACAGCTCTTTCGAAGTATATATTGAAATTAGGAATCTTGCTCGATGAATTAGTGGTCTGTTAACCTTAATTTTTTGTTGTAATGATTGAATTGGCATTTTTGCCTCAATTTGTTTGAGCTGAGAAGCATTGTTCTTGACAAAGGTCTTTTATCATCTTGCCTCTGAGTTTTATCTGCCTACTGAAAGAAAGTCTGGTCATTCCTGTACAATTTCCAGATGCAGCCAGACATTTTAAGGGATGATTACTAACATTCCAACTGTGAAACTGGAAACTACAACAATGACATCCTTTCAGAAGTCATGAATCCCTAATATTTACTCAAGTCCTATTTCCTGCAATCAGCTTCATTAGTCATTATGCCAAGCATCGGTTAAGGAAGTACTGTCGTGTCTTCCTTCTCTGCTGAATTAGGACATCTTTTCCTTTGTTATGATCATTAAGTTGGTGGAAATTGAGCCCTTAACCGTTGAATGTCAGGAAGGTGTATGAAACTGAATATTTAGTTTGCAGAAGTCTAATAAAAAAACAACTAAAATTAAAGTAAAAAGGGAAAATCAAAACAATACAGAGCCTAATCAAAAATAGTTCATTTTCATGAGAGACTTCAGAGTTGGTTCCTTCGTTTATTAATTGCAATCTAACATACAATGTTTGCTGGTATTAGTAATTCAGAAACAATACGGAGTATAATTTTGCAATTAACTACTTGAATCAATTTTTACCAGCCTTGTTTTTTTTTTAAAAAAAAGTTAAAATTAAGGAGGTTTTGATCTAGTGGTTAAGACGAGGTACTACGGTCTCAATTTCGAATCGAACTCCCTCATATGAAAACCCACCACAGGTCTTTCTTCGCATAATGTAGTTGTAACGAAGCTTTGGTGAATCGAAAAAAATATTTTAAAAGTCAGTTTTTTTTTTTTGGCTATAAGAAGACGAGAGTATTGTATCACAGTATAAACCATCATTTGCTACCTCTCAGAATATTTCGATAGCATGCAAGTAAAGACTAGTAATAACACCATGATGGAAAGCCTTGCAGCATCAACAAACCTAACCCAAACACTAGAAACAATACTAACAACAAAATGCAAAACACTAAGTCACATAAAGCAAATACAATCATCACTAATAACACTAGGACATGACCAAGCACAGTTCTTAAACTTTCGTCTTATACGATTTTGCACGCTCAACATTTCCAACGTAAAACATGCACGTAAAATCTTTAATCACATAAGATCACCCAATGTATATCTCTACAGTGCTATGATCAACGCTTATTTCTCACTTTCTGACCATGTGGCTATCATTAAGCTTTATAAGAACATGGTTAAGTTACCTAGGCCTAGGCCCAACCATTTTGTGTACCCTAATGTTTTGAAATCTTGGTCTGAGCTCTGTGGTTGTTTAGGGACGAAAATGGTTCATACCCAGATAGTGAAAACCGGTTTTGGATCAAACCCAGTTGTGAAAACTTCATTGGTTGATGTTTATGTCAAGGTTTGCTCTGATGTTGTGGCTGCAAGGAAGCTGTTTGATGAAATGAGTGAGAGGAATGTTGTGGCTTGGAGTACTATGGTTTCTGGGTATGCTAGGGTAGGGGAGATGGGGAATGCTGTTGTTCTTTTTGAGAAGATGAGTGTGAGGGATGTTCCTTCTTGGAATGCTGTCATTGCTGGGTGTAATCAGAATGGGTTGTTTTCCGAGGCGGTTTCGTTTCTTAGGAGGATGGTGGAGGAAGGTGGGTTTGAGGTTAGGCCTAATGAGGTTACTTTTGCGTGTGCGTTGTCGGCTTGTGGTCACACGGGGATGTTGCAGCTTGGGAGGGAGATTCATGGGTATGTTTATAGGAAGTGCCTTGGTGGGGATTCGTATATATGGAATGCTTTGATTGATTTCTATGGGAAATGTGGGTGCTTGAAGGAAGCTAGATGTGTGTTTGATTTTACGAAAGATAAAAGCTTGACGTCGTGGAATTCTATGATCAATTGCTATGCACTTCACGGGCAGAGTGGAAGGGCGTTAGATGTTTTTGAGGAGATGTTGCAGGGTGAGGGTGGTGTGATGCCTGATGAAATTACTTTCATTGGTCTGTTAAATGCTTGCACCCATGGAGGGTTGGTTGAGAAAGGGTATTACTATTTTGACTTGATGTCTAAAGTTTATGGTATTGAGCCACAGATTGAGCACTATGGATGCATAGTTGATCTTATTGGACGCGCAGGTCGATTTCAAGAAGCAATGGGTATCATTAGTGGGATGAAGGTCAAACCTGATGAGGCAATATGGGGTTCTCTGCTTAATGGGTGTAAAATCTACGGCAATGCAGAGTTGGCTGAGTTCGCGATCAAAAAGTTAATTGCCATTGATCCACGAAACGGTGGATATATATCAATGTTATCCAATCTTTATGTTGACCTAGCTAAATGGGATGAGGTCCCTAAAGTGAGGAAGATGTTGATTGAGCGGAACGCGCAAAAGGTTCCTGGTTGCAGCTGGATTGAGGTTGACTCCATAATCCACCAGTTCTATTCTGCTGATGAGACTCATCCCAGAGCAGATGAAATATACGATATGTTAGGGAGTCTGTTTGAATTTATTGGTCAAGGATTACTGGGTCTTCATTGTGACGGAGATAGTAATTGGACATGCTAATACTGCTGTGTAGGCCCCTGTATCCTATATGATCATCGTATACCAAAGAACGCAGCTTGGAGAAGGCAAGTAGTTTATATGTTCTTGCGCCCTTCAATTTTACAGTTTTATATTCATTTCTACAGACACTTTTTTTTTTCTTTTGGCATTTGATTCATGGCAATTATCACTGTCATTAATATCGCTGAGCCTGGGTATAGGATGTAATGAAATGTTTGTTTAAAAGATGTCTCGTTGGTATAGCATAAAGTACAGCCTCCTGTTTGTATTCTTGTCCTTCTGACTTTGTAGAGCATATACTAGTAGCTAGCAAATGTATCCAATTGCTATGATCTCTTTCTACAACAAAATCCATCCGTCAACATATCAGTACTGCAAACAGAAAAACGCCACATCTCCAAAACTACAGATGTGCAATCATCCACTATCTAATTTTCTTTGTTACTTTAAAGACACAGGTAGATGTTGTTTTATGCAGAAATATGTTTGTAAAGTTTCTAGTTCTTCAAAACTGAAGCTGAACTTCTGTAGTTATAATATCCCAGAACCAGCCTTTTTTATCTTCTCTCTTTTCCTGCATTTGGAACCAACTGGGTATTTGACTTATGTACGCAATCTTTTCGGTTTGCTGGCTAGAAAATAAGTATACATTTCCTCTTTGCAGGTATCTTCTAGTTCTTCAATATATCCGTGTCCAAGACCGTAACTGTTTGCGAGTTGGGGTCATTCTGCTCGATACTGGATGTAGGGGATTGCTTCTGAGGTGCAATTCTGTTGTCTTGATCTCTTTTGCCCCATAATAACAGGTACAAACCAACGATTATTGCAACTGCCCCAATGATGCTGAACAAACACAAGTATATATCTTAGAACATCTAAGTACTGCATAGGCTAACATGAAAGGCATGTTTAAGCTACGTTTACCTGCCCGTATAAAGATTTTCACCAAGTATAAAGTATGATGAAATCACCACCAATATTGTTTGGAGTGGGCAGAACATAGTAACAAAGACAGGGCCTCTCTCTTTTGCACAAAGTAATATCACCTTGAAATTTATGGCAGAGGTGACCACACCCTGCAATCGAACAGCCCATCACCATCATAGAAAAAAATTAGTTTCCTGAACACTCATTTTTTCTTTTTTTGTTTCTTTTTTTTTTGGGGGGGTGGGGGTGGGGGGGGGGGGGG
>ONZK01002028.1:319608-347468 GCA_900322385.1 Pharnaceum exiguum | reverse complement strand
TGCGATGTCCATAAAGGATCTCAAATGCCAAGAAGCTGGTTGATGTCGTAAAGCCACTAGAGTAAAAATAGCTGATTGTGCTGCTCCAATCAAATTTGCCAATGTGGCTAATGACAACTGTGCTGGATATCTGTTCAAGGTGAATCCCTGCAATATTTGCAGCGATTTCTGATTAATATAGCTCTCTGTTTTCCTTTCTTGCAAAACGAATTGGTACATCAAGTGTTGCCAAGGAATAATCGTGAGTAGTTCACATATAAAGCTAGGGCATAGAATAATAAGTAGGCCAAATTTGTTCCTATTGAAGTATTATGTTAGACTTCAAGTTAAGCTAAAAGTACTTGCACAAATTGTTATAGGTGGCTTCCAGCGTTCTAGCCTCGTCCTCATGTTTTCCCTTTCCTCTTTTCTGTAGTATTGCGAGAGAGATATAGCTATTACTTTGTTTCTTCACTTTCTTGACCTTCTATATATTTTTTTGAAAAAAATTGACCAAGTGCATTTGTGTGTATGTGTAACATATGTCTCTGAAGTTTGTAGGGTGTAATTGAGATACCTGCATTGTGAACCATATTGACCATGTTATGCAACTTGCTATTGCAAGAATAGGTCCTTCAATCCAGTTGTTCTTGTAGTCTTGTTTCTCCAGATGGATTAGAGATTTCCACAAGCTACTTATTGCTGGTCCTCTGTACAATGTTATGGTCAGAGTCCCAGCTAAGGATACTAATGTTCCTGTAGCCTTTGCTAATCCTTGAGGTTTTCTTATATTGAGAGCCTCCATCCTGTAAATTGAATATTTTTTTCATGTTAGATTTCCACTGAAACACAAACGGAAAACATATACACAGAATTACTTGAGCTCCACCATATAGATATTCATTTGCACCTGAACAACACTGCTAGTATAAAAGTTAAAGTAGGAATGCTGTTGGTGGTCGCTGATACAAAAGTTGGTGAAGTGTACTTAAGGCTCGCGAAGCTGAGGTTTATGGTTAATCCCACCCTGTTTCAGCATAGGAGATAAAATTCTCAAATCTTTGTTAGAGAAAGGCAATGCGCCTGACCAAAATAAGTGAGGAATTCTAAAGAGATAAGTACCTACCCGAGTAGTGAATAGACAAAGATCTCAATACACAATGATATTGTCAGCTTAGGCCTTATCTTCCTGCAACAAAGATATAATTAAGGATGAGAGGACCATGAAATTATCTGAGTCTTTCCTAGTGTGGTGATTTTTATTTGACTTCTTTCATGGAGTTCGTATTATCTTTGTGCAGTTCAGGACCATATGTGAACAGGAAGTATAAGCAATCAAGTCTTGACCACCGCTAGAATAGCAGAATGAGCAAATAAATAAATTATCATTCATTGGTAGGAGGTTTACAGTCTAGAACAAACCTTTCCTGAAAATAGGCAAATGGAAGTACCACCAAGCCACCTAAAAGGTGGCGGTATGTGACATAAACGTGAGGATTCATACCACGATTGAAAGCAGCCTCTGTTATGAAATACATAAATGCAGAGGCTATCTGAACAAAAACCATCAATATGTGTGGCCTAAACCTTTTGTACGTCATCCAAAAGGTAGAACCTTCACTGATCATCCCTCCGTAGTTTTCCAAGCCTCCTTTCTCTGTTGGTGAATGCTCTGAAGTCTGATTTTATAGAGATTTCTTCACAGGGGTTTTATTCTCTTTGCATGTTGTAAGTATCATGTTCCTGATCACTTATGACCCTGCTTTCTCTCATGCAGAGCTGGAAGAGGGAAAGAATTTAGAAATTCAAAAGGAGAAATGTTCTTAAATTTTTCTTTGGTACTTCAATGAATGGAATATGTTTTGGTTATTTTATCAACATGTAGTGAACTGAGGAATGAGTTCTTATTTATTTACAGTACAGTGTGTGAGGTTGACGTTTTTTGGCAAAATTGGCAGGGAGTTAATGAAATTATGAAAATTTACGGAAAGTCAAGTTCTTGAACCAGTAATTAATCGGAAGATGATGAAATTTAGAAGAGGGAATGAACCTGGCTTGTCTTCCACTGAAAACACTAATACATTTATTTCCTAAAAATCAAACGATTTACTACCAAAAACAATAAACAAATCATATCGTATCCTCAAAGATATTAATTCTTTACTCTTTAGTATCCTCATTCTTGGGGTAAAATGCTGTGGTCACCATCAGATAATGCCACTACTACTAGATAGAAGTTCTTTGCTAATCAATAAATAGTAGAGCGGTGCATGTGATGTCAGTTTAGGTTTTGTTTGGACGTTCCTTTAGTCTGAATTTACGAAGTACTCGTATCGTTTTTCTTGTTTTTTCTTTTATTTTGGTTTTCATAGCCTGGGGTAATGTTTGTGCAACCTCTGTGTATCACGGAGTATTTTCTAACTTGAGTCACTCTCCACATTGACGAAGGATCATTTAGCATCTCCCACCTTGGAGGGAATTTTCAGTAACTGAGGCTTTTACCATGAATAATAAGTGAGAATGGTCTAGTAGTATGTGTAGTTACTAGGGAAATAAAGAGTTTTCAAGACTTTTTCAATAGTTCTAGGCAAATTCAATGGATGACATTAAATCCATGTTCATCTACACTTTCCAATTTTGCCTGCAACAGAAATATGACTGAGACCTCTGGGTTTTCATTTGCATGTTGCAGCATTATCAAGAGTTGGATACTTTTCTATCTCTTGTCACCAATATAGACTGTTAGAAATTATATGATGCCTAGTCATCTACTCATCTTCACTAAGAAGCATCATGGTAGTTGCGAGTGGCTGCATTAAGAGGTCATTTAGTAACTGACTAGAGTTCTAATGAGTTGGCACTTGTTCATATTTAGAATTTAGCCTCAATCGTATAAATAAAGTCATTTCTATTAACAGGTATTTGTTTTGTTTCATGGAAGTTCAAATGTATGTTTTGTTAACTGCTCGGCCTTCTAGTAGTCTTGATTTGAGAAAAAATTTCTGCAGCCTATATTTGAGATTTAAAAAATTGATATTCTGTGAGACTTTGTGTGCAGGGAACAGCCAGAATATGATGTTGTTCTGCTGCATAAATCAACGTAGAATGAAGTTTATGTGATTATGCTTTTAGCAGTCATGATTTTAAGATGGTTATTTAGAATTATTTCATATTTTACTATCCTCATGTAGCAAGTAGTCATGTGGAAGTTCTTTGGTTGATGACCAGCCCTGTTACAGAATCAATTCAAGTACTTTAATTTATGCTTACTATGTAGCACAGAAAATGCTTATTCTCCAATCTCCATCGTGGACCCTGTAATTCTGTAAATTATTCTGGCTGCTTATTCTCTTATGTACTTTTCTTGTATGAGCTTGGAGAACATGTCTGAATCTATTTCCTGATTACCTTAAAATAGCTAAAGGTTGATGGGACCCAGTTGCTAGCAATAGTTCCAGTGAAATAGTTGATTTGGTGTTTACTGAGTTTCTGGTTTCTTGACTATTGAGTTTCCTTTTCTGATTGAGATGTGAAAGAAACAGACTAGATTGCATAAACTCCTGTGGTTTGGGTTCTTTGATTCTTGTAGATACTACCTTTTATATGATGTAGGCGTTTGAGATTTTGATGCTTGAAACATGGGAAATGCAGGTCATACATCAATCTCCTCACTGTCTTTTACTCCTTTCCGAAGCTACTTAGAGGAGCTGGAAGAAAAGAAGGGTGACAATGACACTGAGAGGTATCGGAACAAAACAGTTGGCTTCTATCAGATCAAGGGCATCTGAAATTTTACTGGCTCTGAGCAATAGTTACTCTGAGCGGTGATTTTATTCTGGATACTTGACACTGATCATCTTTAATTTTTTGTTTATCTCGACCTCAGAGCAAGCTCCAAAATCCTCATTGTAAAGTTTTTTCCTTTTGGTTTCTCTGATCTAGACTGGATAGAGATACGGCTGCATAGATTTCATCTCAACTCTAACTCTCCCGGACCGTGAGGAACTCAGGATTTTGTATTATAGAGGCTTGCTGCGGCTTCTTGCTTGTAAATATCGCACAGTATCCAACTAAAAATGATTTCATACAGTACATGGTTTTGGATTTTGGATTTGTCTCTAATTGTTTTTGCAATGTTGTCTTGACATCTGTTTGGTATATATGTTGGATTTTGGTTCTGTATCTGTGACAAAATGTTGTTCGTATACTGTATCTATGACAAGAGAGACAGATGTAGCTTGCACCCTTGGTTCTTTTTCTGCTTCTGTAGGGAAACGACGGAACGTGGCAGTTGGCTAATATACACAAGAAAAGGTGGAGATTTGAAGCAATCAGAGTAACAGACAGAGAATTGTGTTGATAGTTTTGTACCATCTTGATCGTGTTGTAGCCAATGTGTGAAAACAAGCCAATGTGGATTTGCAGCAGAGACTTCGCAAACTCAATATTAGCAGAGACTATGCCTATCTATTAACGTAGACCATTAGAGAAGAAAGATTTACTCTCGATAAAGAACAAACTTTCAACACTTAAGATTGGTGAACGATTCTCACCGACTTTATGCCTCCCTTTAAACTTAAAAAAATAAAATAAAATAACATAGACCATCAAATTAGGTCTCATCAGTCGTATCTTCGGATTGGTTGACAAGTGAGACTGTAATCTCTTGGTGCCTTTATGTTTGGATCTCTGGATGTGGTTGTGCAATAGTAGTATTAATGTTCTAAAGTTATCTTCGCTTATAACGAAATTTGACCTAAATTGTCTGTAAAAGCCTCGAGCGTCCGAGAAAACCATTCCCATATATAGATGCTTTCAGGGAGGTTTGAAACCATAGCCTATTATAGAAGTGATTATTTATCAGTGGGATAACTTCAACTCAGTATGATTTTGGTATCAGAAAATCATACATTTGACGTTTAAAACACGTCTAAATCGATTTTTTTTTTTTTGTAAATATTCAACCTTTGACTTGAATGATTTCTCATTTGGTGAATACGTAGCAGAATAGCATTCTCTCAAATGTAGCTTACGCTCTTGAGTACTTCATGGTCCCTCACAACTCATGCCACTTTAAAACACCTTGTTGCTCTTTCAAACACATGCATAACATTCCATATGTTGCAATTCCCGTATCTCGCTATTGTGACAGATGGCCTTTTGTTGCAACGTCTTTTCTTGTCTTCCTAATCCCTGCAGTCCGGCCTGCACAAACTATACTTCGTGATCTACAACAAGAACAATCGAGGGTAAATCCCCATTTAATGAGGTACTCGGGTCAGGATGTACGCAACGTTACCCCTATTTAAAAAAAAAGGAAAAATACCATTTTAGGTACCTCACCTATAGCATAATACCAATTTGGGGTCTCACTTATTCAATAAGTCAAAAAGGGTACCTGAATTTTCAATATTTTACCAATATGGGTACCTGATTCTAACGCCGTTACATTTTCCTGTTAAGTGTGATGACGTGTCATACTCTAATTGGCCGGGGATGTGGAAAGGCAACGAATTGGACATTTTACCCTTACGGTAACTTGTTTTTCATCATATTTTATAGTTTCTTAATTATCAATTCCATTTTCCTTTTCTTAAAAAAAGTATAAAATATAATGAAAAACGGGTTATTGTAAGGGTAAAGTGGCAAATTCGAAACCTTTCCACATACCCAGCCAATCAGAGTATGACACATCATCACACTTAACAGAAAAATGTAACGACATTAGAGCAGGTACCCATATTGGTACAATGTTGAAAGTTCAGGTACCTTTTTTGACATATTGAATAAGAGAGACCCCAAATTGGTATTATGCTATAGGTGAGGTAACTAAAATGGTATTTTTCCTTAAAAAAACAGAGAGGTTGTTTCCGAGATTGACCAATTGCTGCATTGAATTATTTACTTCCAACAACTTCACCAAAAATAAGAAGTATTGGAATATATTCATATCCATTTTGATATAGTCCATAATAATCTAAAGTTGAAAGATGGAAATAATTCTTCCAACTTTATAAGCACTGGACCTAAATATTAAATAGAAAAGCACAATCTAGACACGCTATATCTAAATTCCAATAACATCTACGATTGTGTGGCAGAGAAACGAACTTCGACCTTCAAATAGAGATCAAGAGCCCCTAGCTAGAATCTTGGGTCGCCAATTAATCCATTTAATTGGAATTGTGTTAGTTGGTTTTCCATTGATAACTGGATAATGCATCATTTTGCATTTGAAGCACAGCTAGAGAAAATAGTCAAGAAATAAAGGCCTCCTTGCATAGTTGCATGACAGCATATATACTTATCTAACCTTAATCAAAATGGAAGAAAGAATAATTCGAACAAATATAAATGTCCAAATTTATAAGATTTGGCATGCATATTAATAAGAAACAAAGTCATCGATCAGTTCATCACACCCAAATAATATACAACAACAATAATCGAGGGTAATCCCCATTCAATGGGGGTGCTCGGGGGTCATGATGTACGCAACCTTACCCGGGGTCTTGTTTAAGAAATCCCCATTCATCACACCCGAATAATATAAGAGGGAAAAGGAATACATTGCTTCATCAGATCGTACAGTAGGAATTCAAACGAATTTATTTCATCACATATACTTAGTCAAGTACAGCAAAAGCTAAGGGATGCTTAGCTAGTTCATGCATTGCAATCATGCATTCCATGCATTTTGTCAAAATGAGGCATTATAATATGAAAAAGCATATGGCTATTTTCTCTGTGTGCATATTTTGGTGATCAATCGATCATTGGCCTCATTGGATTCCCTACCCTTGGGTTTGTAGTGGTCCCTTTGGGCTTTGGAGAGAAAGACTGATCGCAAGCATGAATCAATATAGTTGAGTGCCTATGGATCACTTAAGAATTAACAAATGGTACTCAACTTATTGTAATTATGAAATTTCGGCCAATATATTTAACAAGGTCTAGCATGCAAATTAATGATCAACGGAAATAGGTTACAAAGTTCAAACTCAAAATTTATGTACAGGCGTACGTTCATTTTGTGAACATCACCCATCAAAAAGCATACTTCCTTCGTCTAAAGTTTGCTGTCCAACTAATTAAATTTGAAGTTTAAGTCACGCACTAGTAATTAGTTTACAAAATTACGGATGGAGGAAGTAAAAGCCCAACTCAGACAGTTAATTATAAACCACACGTACACTAGCTAGCTAGTCAGTAGTTTTGTATGGAATTTTCAGAACGACGATGGAAACTACTCAACATTTAGTATTTTCTTTTGTTTTATTGAGAGACTACGGTATTGTGGTATACTGATGAGATACTCTACAAAAGTAATTGGAAGCTTTTCTTATTTACTTTGTTGCTTTCTTTTCAAATATTTTGCTTACTTTGTAGAAACTTTACATGAGACCAACGTACGTACAGGCATAAATCACGTATATATCCTCGCATAGCAACGATGAAGATCTGAAGAATATATAGAGTTGACTTACTCCACCATACACATCCATTCATGATGATGCTATTGCAGTATAAGAAGAGTATAATAATTTCCTTTAGAAAAGGTTACTACCAAAGTGATGCAAATATTCACCCGCAACTCTAATGATCTTTAAGCTTTAAGATTCCGCTTAAATGGGTCATCCATTTGCGCCCATCTATGTTGACTCTTATGTGGGCTTTGGACAACGTCTACTTAGTAATATTGCTACAGGGACTAATAAGTCACCTCTGTAGATTGAGTTGTTCGTAAAAAGCTAAGCTGCAAAATCTGCTTAGCTTGATTTTGGTTCCCCTCATAGAACTTTCCATGATTTTATGAGGAAATTTTAGCCAGAAATGAGGAACCAAACTTCCTTTTCTTCTAGTAAAGGTAGGAAAAGATTGAAAAAATTACTAAAAATTACTAAAAATTATGAGAAAGTGAACAAAGATGTAGGTTTTCCAATGATGGGAAATTTTTAGGTTGGAACTCGTTTGCTCAGTGCTAACGGTCGTATAGTAGAACTTTGTTTTCAAGTAGGTCAAAATGTTTGCTAGACAACATATATACGAGAAAATATAGCGCATTATCTGAAGTATTCATTGTGACAAAGTATGCTTGTCGAGTATAATGATCCATTTGAGAAAAAGAAACGGAAGTTATGAATATTGATCATGATGATAATTTGTCATTTTTATGTTACCAACTTACCACCAACTGGAAAGCGTTCTAGTTCATTCCTTCCGCTATCTGCTTTAATCGGATGTCATTTGTAGTTCTGTTATAAATTTCATATTCTGTATGTAGCAGTATACATGAGTATATACACAAGTATATATATAATTTGATCATAGGATTATTAGATCCAAATGACCAAATGAATTAAACCTCACTGAAGAAAGTAAACTGATTGGTGTTCAAATAAATTTATGCCGAGAGAAGAACTTCGAACTTAAAATCAAATATATGTGTACGAAACGCCTTACAATATAAAGTCAGGCAATCGCCGACTTGCATATATAGTTGCACTCAATCCTCAGTCATATGAGATTTGACTGCCCGATTAGTTGTTAAACATTACACATGAGTGTGCAGCCTTGTTATACTTGCCTCAATCCTCAGTCATATGTAAGACTGTGAATTGAATGGAAACAGCGGACCAATTAAGCTAGCCAAGTAGAATTTGAACACCTTGCACTTCATATGATATCGGACTGAGATAGATATATAGCAGAAAGGTATATGAACATCGTCATTCCTTGACCCTTGTGCGGTCATGACCTACTTATTCTGTTTTTGTATTGTTAAAGTTATTGGTGGCAAGAAAGATCCATCATGATTAATTGCATCACTAAGCTAACCAGCTGCGTAATCTGAACTATTCTTGATTATCTAGCAACTATTGAAAATTTAAAAATTGCCACTAACTTGCGTTCACAATTATTATTACTGCGCCACAATGTCGATTATAGCTTGCCCGGTGTTTAGTCTATGAAATCTACTTTTTTTTTTTTGGTTACGGGGGAGCCAATATATGCCTATATGGGCGCGCGATTAATTATGACTATAAGCTGTATAAGGGATGAGTAAGATTCGAGACTGAGACCTAACAACTGTGAGGCCTCAGTCTTTATCACTAGGTCAATACCTTCTTCAGACTACAAAATCCTCATTCGTAGCCTTCTTCATCGAAGGTCACAAAGATAGATATCACCACTGTTCACTAGCTACCTGGCCTGTCATAAAACTTAAACTTTAGGTTGGAAGAAAATAAGATGATTTAATCTCTTCACAAACATCACTCAAATGGTGTAAAATTAGTAGGCACAATCATCTAAATCTTTTATATCTATGTATTTTGCTTTTACCTAAAAAAATTTTGTTATAAAACCATTGACATGAACATTACAATCTGCTGATTAATCGGACTATATATGATTGCTAGTGTCCTGAATTCGAAGTTGAAAATTTTAATGTTGATATCTCTTTCAATTCAAAAAATGTATCAGATGATGCATAAACCCCAACATAGACAATTGAGAAGGGTATTGAATTAGGCGCTCAAAATTATTGATGCTTACAAATAATTAAGGTAGTCAATTGGTGAAAATCAATTGCTCTTACACCCGACAAAGTGAATAATCATCTTGATTAAAAACAACATAATGTGTTATTTACCATGATTGAATTCATACACATGTTGTTCCCATTACTATTTAGCTTTCTTGATCTCCTACATGACCAATGAATTTGCTAAGCTCAACGACATTACATAAAGGAAAAAAAGGATTGAAGCTGTAAAAGCATAAAATGATTAGGCTTCTATAAATTGAAATAATCACTTAGACTTCAGTACTGTTGAAGCAAATCATTGTATTTGAAGCATAATGTTGAGTTGGTGTGGTACAGGAAGTGAAAACAAACCCTATCAATATCATATGTCATAGAAATGGAGGAAGCAATCCATGCCGCACTTGAGCAGCTAGCTAGCTGAAGATGAGATGTAACAGACCATACCATACCATACCACATATATCCAGATGGATCAATGATGAATGTTTAATTTATGCATGAAATCATCCACAGTAGTTGGTTCTTTATATGTCGACGGGATTGTGGCCATATATATTTTTCTAGAAAACTACTGTATGTATAACTTTACCTAATGGGAATAAAATTTAGAATTCGTGCTGACCTTAATTTTTTTTCCAAGGTATATTACACAAAATGCAGGCATGCATATGTGATGAAAATTTTTAATTTCGGTGATGACAGACTTTATTATTTGTCATGACGGATAGGAGATTCACCACCCTACCAATCTACCATATTCGTGACGACATATTCTAATAAATGTGATGACAAACCATAAAATCCGTCACGACGGATAAGAAAATCCATGGTGACAAATATAAAAACAATAAAATGAGTGGCCCACAATATATGCCTGTGAAAAAATTCAAGGTTAGCATATTTAGTCGAATAAAATTAGTCATTTGATATATGTAGTTAAGATTTCAATAATAAAAAATAATTATTATGAATATAAACTACTTAACTACACAATACCTTGCAAAAATAGAAATGTAACATTTGACAAATGTGACATTTGACATGAAAAAAAGTGTAGACATCTTGATAAGACGATATGAGTCAATCTAACTACATCAATATATTTTTTCTTTTAACCTACTACATCACTAATTCTAGCTAGTAGCCTAGTAGTTTGATTTGATTTACTTCATTTTTTAAAAGAAGATCTTAGCTTCTAGCTTGGTTTTTTCGAAAATAAATGCATTAAGGATCTAATAAAACACAAGTTAATTACTATTAATTCTTTCTATATCATATTACTCCGTATATTGTACATGCATGTCAACTAGTTCAAAATTTTGACTTAGGCACATTACATGCAAAATAAGATGTATGGTGATTAATTATTTTTCTTGAATATTGGTCAGCTGCGAAAAAATAAAACAATATACGATAAACAAATTGAATTACAAGCACATTATATTGTCACATTGACTTGGATAACATCGGATAATCCAAATATCTAACGTTGGATCCTTTATCTTAAACAATCAAGATCACAAGATATTCTCAATGCTTTAAAAACACTATTATTCCCCCATATTGATGGAGATCAGAGAATAAAAATGGTCATGAACATGAACACACACACAACAAGTACACAGCATTACTACAACAGTGTAAGATAAGGACAAAAGCAAATACTATGTGTTGAGTCACATTGGGCAAACGAAATTGGTGGGTGGGTGTCACAACTTTTAGCAGTAAAATCATTGTGAAAGAAAGCCTTATGAGAAGGGGGGGAGGTGGTAAAAAGTTTCATCAAAAGTAATGTTAATGGTGATATGCAAATAGTATGCAACAATGCAATGTGAAAAAGCTAAGAAAGAAAAAAAGAAAAGAGTGAATGAGTGAATGATGGGAGGATAAGAAGCAATGCCTCACATTGACATCATATTGTTGGCCATTTTATTTGCACACTATCTTTTCCTTTGTGTTATGACCTACACTACTCAATTACTTATTGGATTTCCTTTTTACTACATACAATAAAAGCTCATGCATTTTCCACTACCCATCAAATTCATTCACACATCAAATCCAAAGCTCTACTCCATTATCTCTCTTAGCTTCATTGAATCATTTTGTTTGTGCTTGTTATAGAAAAGAAAATCACCCTTTGAACTGAACTGACCAGCTTTTTTTTACAACTTAGCGTGCATGTTCATTTCCAGTAGTATAAGCTATGGTGTAGGATAAGCCATCAAGGGTGCACACTTTAAGACAGTGCAAAAAGCTATTCAAAAAGCAAGCTTATAGTAGTTGTTTAGATTATAATACTTATATTATACAAACACCCACAAAGCCACAAGGTCTAAAGATCAAATCTTTGCACCGATTTTCTGTTAAGAATTCAGCAAAAAGGGTGTCACTTTCTCCCTTTACTTTCTGGGGTCTCTGTTAAATGGGATTGGTTGCTGTTGAAACTTCAAAGGGTTGAGCTTTCTAACTGTTAGAGAGAGTGCACAACAGTGAGCTGAGTAAAGTTCATTTCTTTTGCCTTGGTTTGATACTGAAAACCCATCTTTAGTTTTACTTTTAAAGTTTGTTTGTTGTTGAGAATTTAGTGTTTCTTTGGTTAGTTGATGTTTGCTAGTGTTACTTGTTGGTTAAAAAATAGTGACAATGTCATCTGATATTAGTTAAACTGTTGATCATTTCTGAGTTTTTGGAGTAAAGGTGGTTTCTTTTGGTGAATTTAGATATACCCATTGTTGAATTTGTGTGAAAGATGGAATTTTGGTTGAGGGATTGTGTTTGTAGTGTGAAATCCTTTGTGGGTATTGTTAGTTTGGGTAGTTTGTTGAGTAATTGAGGTTAACTTTTTGAGGGTAGTTGGTGGAGAGCTGTGTGTTAGGGTGTGATTTAGGGTTTTACCTGTGATGATAATGGGGAGAGATTGCTTGTTGCTACCAACAGTTGGACCGCCAATAACTCGGCGAGCAGGGTTAAGGAGGAAACAAGCAGGAAGAGGTTCTTATAGAGGAAGTTAGATTATTAGTTAATTTGGGCTTGAGTAGGTTGGTGATTTGTGTGGCAGATTGACATTTTGACTTACAGCCCCGAGCGCAGCGCGCGGGGAGAGTGCTTTTTTAGTTGAGGGGAGGGGGGTATTAGTGTTTTGGCTTTTCTGGTGAGCGGGAGATGGGTTCTCACTTTCAACAGTTGCTTCGGAACCTGTGTTCGGATACTCAATGGAATTACGCGGTTTTTTGGAAGCTCAAACATCGTGCTCGAATGTAAGTTTACTATTATCATCTTTCATTGTTTTTTTAGTTTGTATCTAAATATTACTTATTATGGATCAGAATTGTGGAACCATCAAAGTACATTGCCTAAGAATTTGTGGAATGTCATATGCTTTCATGTCATACCTTCATGAAATGGGCTTCGTAAAAAAAGGAGTTATTTCACTTGTGCAACTCTTATCACTGGAGCTTAAACAGTCATTGACTGATAGATTTTTATATTTGCGTTAATCATATACTCTATGTCAAAATGGCCCAATGAATCCTTTTCTACATAGGTTATGTGATTGAGCTAGCAGAACGAGTCTCTCCTTTTATTACAGGGACCCCTTAGTCCCTGCCGGGATGATGCCCATATCTAATTTTGACATGCTTTCATATTCTTAATGCAGGGTACTAACTTGGGAAGATGCCTACTATGATAGTAACCTAAAAAATGATCCATCTGAAAGTAAAAGCAATACTGAAGCACTTGGAACCTTGCATGATGGGCATTTTGCTCGTGATCCTCTTGGCCTGGCGGTGGCAAAGATGTCTTACCATGTTTATTCTCTTGGTGAAGGGTATGTCATAGTCTGAAAACTTCTTTGCCAAACTTCCTGTCATCCTTGTGTGCTGTGTCTAAATTGTTCAATCTCTTAAGCAGGATTGTTGGCCAGGTGGCAGTTACAGGGAAGCATCAATGGATTTTATCAAGTGAGATCAATTCCTGCTCAGCTCTTGAGGTGAGGGATCTTTGTGAATGGTAGATCAGCTTCCGTTCTTTGTTTATTACTCATGATGATTGCTGATCTCCTTTGCTATTCTCATCTGCTGTTTCTGTTTTGTAGCACTGCGATGGTTGGCAGGCACAGTTTTCAGCTGGAATTAAGGTATGAAAGCTGTCTATAGAAGTTATTTTATGCCATTGCCCATTTGGCATGAGGTGGTTTAATTTTTCTGGAGCTATGGCTCCTGACTTCTGATCCATTTGCCTGCAACTAATTTACTTTTCTGGTATAAGTTTCCGCTGATCTTGAGGAATGTATTCTTGTGCAGACCATTGTTGTTGTAGCTGTTGTTCCACATGGAGTTATACAGCTTGGTTCCCTGAATAAAGTAAGATACTTCACTTCTGCTATGTAATTTCCTTAGTCATTTGGTGCAGGACCGTCTCAAAGATCTGGCAATATACTGTTGTAACTTGTAAATAGCTGTATGTCTGATGATTTTCTGTGCTGCTTCGTGGTTTATTCTGGATTAGGTAACTGAAGATCCAAAGCTGTTGAGTCATATCAGAAACGTATTTTCTGTACTACAAGATTCTTCAAGATTCCATGTTCAAAATCCTGGTGTGCCTACAGTATTGGGAACTGTAAGAGACTCTACTCTCCTCATTTACTGAGCAGTGGTTCCTGCTTAGACATCTATATCTTATGTTTTCTATTGTTTTTGCAGGGAGACATGTCTGCAAGAACTTTTGGTTCAGAAGTTTTTCAAGAATATCTTCTTGATTATGAAAAGCCTTTGAATATGGAGCTCATAAGTTCTAGTTCTCTTGTTACTCCATATCCCTGGAATCAAGGGAATGATTCCTATCAGGCTTCAATGCCTGGCCTTCATCTAGGTGATGCAATGGGATTGATCGGGGAACATGGACTTGCAGAAACAGCTGATAATACTAAGCAGATTCAGTCAATTACTAACTCAGGGGATCTGGTCAATGATTCTAATGCTGGTCAACAAGCATGTTCGTCTTCACAGAGCCACTTTGCAGAAAATATCAGTCCCTATGGTGTTAAATCTTTACCTAAACATTCAGAAGGGAGAGACAAGCATACAACTTTTGATGGAAAGGAAAATAAGCCATCTACTAATCGCCTGAAAAAACAAGAATTGGCGCACAATATTGAATTTCAACCAAAATTGGATTGCCTTGAGGCCATAGACAACTTACAATCATCCTTCACACTTCCTTCGGGTAGTGAACTGCATGAAGCTTTAGGGCATCCTTTTTTGAGACAGTGCGGTCCTCAATCTTGGGAAATGGAGAACCATGACGGCGGATTTGGTTCTCAGGTGTCAGAGGTCACGGAAAGCAGTCTTTTGACAACAGATCATGGCTCAGATCATCTTCTAGAAGCTGTTGTGGCTAGCTTTTGCAGCAAGGATGCAATTCATAAGAGTGCCAAGTCTTTTTCTACATCAGAGTCTATGTTAACTACTGAAAAAATGCCTGAGCCTTCTATTAATACAAGCCACGCTATTGGTTCGTCTAGTTACTCAATTGGCTGCTCCTCGCTTTTTGAGGAAAGCACTCAAAACTGCTTGAACTCATCAGATTCTTGTAGCATTCGGTCTTCAGCAAGTGCATGCAGAGATCAATTAGTGAGGCCAAGTGAAATGGGTAAACCTAATAAGAAGAGGGCAAGACCTGGTGAGAGTACTCGTCCTCGACCCAGGGATCGGCAACTTATCCAAGATCGTATCAAAGAGCTTCGGGAGCTTGTACCGAACGGATCAAAGGTAAGTTCCCTTCAGAAAACTGTGTGGGAAGCAAAATATATGAGGGAGGGGGGAAGGTATATGGAAAAGCTATGGAAGTTATTGAGATGTTTTGGTAAATTATTTGCAGTGTAGTATTGACTCGTTACTGGAACGGACTATAAAGCACATGGTTTTCCTACAGAGCGTCAACAAACATGCTGATAAGCTTAGTTACTGTGCTAAATCAAGGGTAAGACCACTAAATACGGTCTAGAAAACATTTCCAGATTAATGCTTTGCACTTCTTTTACTGTCAGATGCCATGTCTTTTTGTTTGCTTATGGCCTATGTATATCTCATGCTATCCGCATCACATCTTCAAATGCTCCAAGAGCTGTCTCAGTTCATTCTCCTGACTGCAAACTGTTGAAGTTTTACTCCATTTTTGTCACCCTGCAGAGTTCTAGTAGTGAAATGGGAGTGTTAGGAAGTGGTTGTGAGCAAGGTTCAAGCTGGGCAGTGGAGGTGGGAGGCCACATGAAAATATGTCCGATTGTGGTGGAAAATCTCAACATGAATGGTCAAATGCAAATAGAGGTATGTCGTTAAGTGTAGTTATCGCACTGTTTAAAAGCTTAGATGCGATGCGAGGCAGCTGAGGCTGGACCTCAGATCACAGGATTATATTCTTGCTTGAATTGGTTAGGCGGGACTGATAGCCACTCCGTTTGGATTCATTGTTTCCTTTTTAACGAGTTACTTCCTTATTACTTCTTCTGTACTGTAGATGTTATGCGAGGATTGTGACCACTTTCTGGAGATAGCAGAAGCCATCAAGAGCTTGGGCCTGACTGTTCTGAAAGGTGTCACTGACAGTCATGGAGACAAAACATGGATGCGCTTTGTTGTTGAGGTAGAATTTTTCTTGAGTCGTTTATGTACTTGTTGTGTCAGGCTACTTCCAGGTTTTGACTGATCAAACACTGCAGGGTCAAGGCAACAGGAACTTGCATAGGATGGATGTCTTGTGGTCACTTGTGCAGATACTTCAAACCAAAACTTCGGCCTGATGTTGCTTGTTTGGTGGAAGATGCTTGTTCTGTGAGTTGCTACTTTTCGCTGAAGACATGTTTTCTCTGTTATTCCTTGTAAGATTTTTCTGCTTTAGCATTTCTGGTTCCGTTCTCTCTTTTTAACGAAGTAGAGTAGAGTGTGCGGGAGAGGATAAACGATGGATGTTTAAGAAATCAGTCTCCCTTTCCCCTGTTTTTGGATTTTCACATCATCTGCTGTTTGGGTGTGTCAGAACTGTTTGGAAGTTCAAACAATTGATAATGGACCTGGAGATTGTAATTTGAAGTCTTATATTTTCTGATATATCTGTTTGCAACATACAATAGCTAGATTTTTCTTCTCAGATGTCACCTATCAGAAATATTCACTTTCTGCTACCTCCCTTCATAAACCACTTTTGTTTAGTAATCTAAGTCTAGACTCTGAAGAGGTACAGAGGTCTAAGACTGGGCTAGCAAAAGCAGTTTCACCACTGAAGTCTGATTATTGTAACTGAAAATGAGGAAGAGCTGAACTACCATCCAGGCCTTTAACCCTGAAACATTCTAAGTATTCTGAGGAGGATGTATCCCTGTACAAGGGTGGATTATTTTCTGACAGGAGCTCCTCGATAGGACTGTACTTTTCACCTTTTTTCTTAACACTAGGATAGAAGAAACACGCTGCTGATACCCTTGGTCCACTTTTCGCCACCAGCACCCTGTGCTCAACGCTCTTGTACTTTGCATTTGTAATCAGCTGCACTAGTCATGATCTCGTGTTAGTTAGTCCAGAACCTCCTATATCAGGTAGTAAGGGAAATATTGCACAGAGGTAATGCATATGATAGTAAATACCTGCATCTGATCTCCTACATTTACGACCAATGCTCCTGGTTTTGGTGGGACATCGATCCACTGGTTTTGGTGGAGGACTTGCAAGCCACCTGAGTTATCCTGCAGGAGAATCGTCAGGAAAGACGGATCTGAGTGCTTCGGTGCACCAAAGGTCAATTGTGGCTCCGGACAAGCAGGATAGTAATGACCGACCAAATTGGCACTTTTCATATACTCCATCCTCGATAAGTAGTCCTTACTGAGACCTAGACTCAGGGAAATTACTTCTGACAGCTTCTCCTTCACTTCTAGTATCTTTTCCACGTAGCTGTGTATCGCTTCCCTGCAAATTCTTTTGATAAAATCAGGTCAAAGCTGCAATTTCTGTTAAATGGGATATTTTCTTGCCTCATAGTGCTTGAGCTACAGCACTAAGTTCTGTGTCAGACACCTTAAACAAGATTCTAAGAAGGAAAAAAGATGTAAGACCTGCTCATTATGGGTAATTCTGCTGGGTCGAGGTGGCTGTCATCATAGTCAAAAGCTATTGAATCTCTCCAACAAGCAACTTTAGTCACCAAGAGGTTCCCGTTGCAAAAGAATCTCACCTTACGCTCACAATCACGCGAGTAGTACTGTCTCTTTAGTTCCGTAGGTTGTTCATGAAATGCTCGAATTGCTGCTAGTGCTTCTTTCATAATCTCCATGGAAATCCCATGGTTTACAACTTGGAAAAAGCCCCAGTTTTGACAAGCTTCTCGCGTTTTCTCAATTATACTGGAACTCTTATCACTTCCATAGCCAGTGAAATCTATCACTGGAATGTTAACTCGGGGGGAGGAGTTCTCAGTAGCTAATAAGCTTTCCAGCGGGTGTACAAAGAATCTCGGGACATGTGATATTCCGGTTTCTAGTAGCCCTTTAACACCGGCCTTTGTTTGATCGAAGTCCTGAATTGCTTTCGCTTGATTGTAGTGAACTTCGTAGGTGGAATTGGATGCTCTTGCCATGTTAGTGTGTCTGTTTTTTTTCTATTTTTTTGGCTTGGAGAGTCTGCGAAATGAATTAGGTGTACTTAACCAGGGTTTGTGTTACATATTGCAATGATAGGGGTCATAGTAGAAGACAAAGATGGCTTCCTAACCTTTGGATAAGTTGAGAAATAACAAACTTTGGCATAAGGCCAAAGCATTATGTGGTGTCTTGTGAGGCAACCGCTTTGGCGTTTCCCTTCCTAACAAGGTTGAACAACTTAAATCAATAGGATATATGAATAAATGCATCTCCAAGGAAGACTCCTGTAGTCCCTGAACAACGAGGCCGTCTGTACCTGTTCACTTTAGTGTATTGGAAAGGACATTTCTCAGCTGGCGAAGAACTTTCGTGCAAATGGCTTTATTAAATGATTTTGTTATTTAGCACGTACGTGCAATGGACCTTCGTGGCTTGTATGGAACGTTGTACTTCATCACAGTGCAACTGTGCAAGCCTAAATTGTTGGTATGTCAACAACAACAATCGAGGATAAATCCTCATCCAATGGGGGTGATCGGGGAGTCGGTATTTCCTCAACCTTACCCTTGTTTAAGTAAACAGCGAGGTTATTTTTGAGATAGACCCTAAATGCATTGCTTGTATGGAACGTTGAACTTCATCACAGTGCAAATGCGCAAGCCTAAATTGTTGGTATATCGATCAGTAATGGTAATTAGCGTACAGAGAAGAGAACAAAAGAGTGCAAGAGCTGTTACATTTACAACTATGTTGAGTTGTTTGCCATTCTTTATGATCTGTTCTGGTTAAGTGAAGCAACAAAACAGGTCCTAATAATGGCGAGGCGAACTCAACGCTAGTCATTTCTTGAGGATCACTGTTTCCTCTTTTTAGCATTCACTGAAAGGGAAGATATAACACAAGATGAAAGTTGAAACCAATGCCTTCAAGAATATGATCAACTTTTTGGTTCCAACACAAGGACAATTTTGCCTTTTGATTGTTTACTGTGCAACGATAGATCCCGTTTGCGGGGAACAATTTCATTTGCATGATAAGAAGGTCAAAGTTGACAAATATATTCCTTTCACCATACAAGGAAATTAAAATATGGGACAATCACCCAAGAACACATGCGGAGGCAAAATTTGTTAAAATATCTTGTTGGGTGCAGGGCTGCAGGGTGCTGTAGGAAAACTGATTATAATGTAACCTTGTCCCAGGCTTATAATCCTTCCCCAAAACTAAAAGACGAGCAAAATTCACAGAATGACAATCAAACCCGTGAATTGCCGTATATATGAGCCAAAGACAAATATTTTCTGAAGCATTATATCGTGTCTCATCACTATCACTTCAACCATCCGTGATCCTATTATTTTCAATAAGTTCGAACATTCTTTGATCATTGATACCCGGGCCTTTTTCCAAAAGTACAGCGTAGTTCTTCATCGTTCATATATTGATGCCAATATGCCCACGTAACAAAGCTCCAATGCTCGTATGTAGACCTCGAGTAATTGCGTTTATACGGTTACTAATTACTACCGAATAAGTAATACAAAAAAGGCTGTACGGTGGTGTACTGGTGTTTAGAAAGGACAAAAGCAAGGTGGCTTCATCGAGTATTTCGGTTGTATATTTAATCATTGTTCTAAGATCGGACATATATTGGAGTTAGCATCTAATCTTGTTATGCGCCTACTGTTCATTTCTACTGATTTAAAAATGATCATGTGATCGGAGTACATGCTTTAGAGTTTATTCTCTTTGTTTGATATAACTATTTTTGAAGTGGACATGTGCAACTTGCATAAAAAGTTAAAGATATGACAATCAACATCTAAATGGCCCAAGAAATGGCTTGTTTAGGTCTCTGAGAGTTACAATCTTTGTCTGTTATTGCTGGAATGACGAACTGTGAGTCTCTAATAATTGATGAGTTAGATTTTGATAGAGAAGGAGAATTGAGTGAACTTGAGAAAACAAAGGCTGGGGTGAAAGGGATAGTCGATTCAGGAATCGATAAGGTTCCCAAGATCTTCTACCTTCCCAAGGAGTACCAGCTAAATGAGCCATCTGCCACTGATCATAGCCATCTTCAAGTGCCTGTCATCGATCTTCAAGTCGCGCGAAGTGATGTAGTGAGGCAAATCCGTAGGGCTTCACAGGAGTGGGGGATCTTTCAGTTGATTAATCATGGAATTCCTCAAGGGATCATTTCACATATGCTGCAAAGCACTCAGCAATTTCATGAGCAACCAGTGGAACTGAAAGAAGAGTTTTACTCTAGAGATTCTGACAAGAAGGTGCAGTACCATGTAGCTGTACCCTCTCAGTTTGGAACAGCTGTGTGGAAAGACACTCTTGCTTGTCACTTTGAAAAGGAGAGCCTGGCAGAAGATTTTGAAAAAATACCCAATATCTGCAGGTAATTCACATCATGCATCTTGATTTGAGGGGTGTTGGCGCACTTCTCTCATTATGATCTCATTTCTTTGTGAATTTCAGAAAACAAATGTCAGACTACCTAAGATACATGATTGAATTGAAAGATACATTGTCGGAGTTGCTTTCGGAGGCTCTTGGTCTTAAGAGTGACTACCTGAAGCAGGCCGAATGCATGGAAGCTGAAAGACTGCAAGTTCACTACTATCCAGCTTGCCCTGAGCCAGACTTGACCATAGGCACCCCAAGGCACTCAGATCCGTATTTCCTTGCCATTCTTGTGCAAAACCATATCAATGGCCTTCAGGTTCTTCATGATCACTGTTGGGTCAATGTAAACCCTGAGGAAGGAGCACTTATTGCAAACATTGGGGACATGCTCCAGGTACAGTTTCTACCTAGTTTTATACAGTCCATAATTATAAGTTGATCACACAAATTGAATCTTTAGAGATACCAAAGAGAGAGCATGAATCTGGCATGATTGGAACATCAAGTAAAATGTCAGTGATCAATATTGTGGAATTGAAAGGTCGACTTAGTGTGTTGCTATTTTTGCAGCTTATAAGCAATGACATCTTCAAAAGTGTAGAGCATAGAGCGCCGGCATTGAAGACTGGACCTAGGCTAACAGGTGTGTGCTTTTTCTACCCCAGTGGGAAGAACAAAGATCGAGCCTATGGACCAATCAAGGAACTCACTGAAGGGAATGTTATCCCTGTATATCAGAAGACAAGCCTCAGAGATTATCTTAAAAGTTTTATGCTGAATGGAGTTGGTGGCCATAAAGCCCTCCTTCAATTTAAGCAGTAGTTTATTGCTACAGCATGTGTTAATTTGTTTTTCATGGATGCATAAGCTTAAGCTTCTATGCAAATTTTAGCTTACGTTTATAATTCAGCAACAAAAGTATCCTATGCAAATCCACTAGTTGAGTCAGGACTTGAGAGCTACAGCAGACTTCCAATGATCATAGCTTTCTGAGACCTGAGCTCAAGTTTCTCTGAAGAGAAAACAGACACAGTAAGTGACTAACTGCAATGATATTGCCATATTTTCTGCAACAAACGACCTCTAAATTTATTTGGAGACTCGATTTTCAGTCTGCAGTTGTAATCACTAATCAAGAACAAAGAAAAAATCAACAGAATTAAACTATCAAATTCTCTCCTCCCTGCTGAAAGGGGAAAAACCTTTGCTTACTCATTTGGCCTAAGTAATCTCTCCGTTGTTCCTTACTCATCAAGCTTTGGTATTCAGCTTATTCGATCGATATTGTTTGTTCCCTGGCCGGGCGAGAACTCCGATCTGTCCCAGACTTGATACTAATCGATCATTTTTGTTGTTGTTATTGTTGCAACTTGAAATGAGGAAGGGCAGAACCACCATCCAAGCCGTTAATCTTGTAACTGGCTAAGTAGTCAGGGTAGGATACACCCCTGTACAAGGGTGTGTTATTTTCTGACAGGAGCTCCTCTATAGGCCCATACTTTTCACATTTTTTCTTGGTGCTAGGGCCAAAAGTACACGCAACTGATAATCTTAGTCTATTTCCAACCAGCACCCGGTGCTCAGTGCTTCTAAACTTGGCATTTGTAATCAGCTGCATTAATTGACAAATCCTGTGAATTAGTCCAGAGCCATGGATGTATATAGCAAATAAATTTCAAGACCATTATGTGATAGTCCATACCTGCAGCATATCATTGACAAATACGATTAACGCTCCTGGTGTAGGTGGCACATCAATCCACCGGTTTTGGTGGAAGACTTGCAAGCCACCAGTGTTGTCCTGCAGGAGAATCGTCAGGAAAGCCGGGTCAGTGTGCTTTTGAGCACCCATGGTCAAGTGTGGCTCTGGACAAGCAGGATAGTAATGAGCCACCAAATTTGCACTTTTTATACACTCCATCCCCTGAATGTAGTCCTTGCTAAGCCCCAGGCTCTCTGAAATCACTTCTGTCAGCTTTTCCTTTAGTTCTACTAGTTTCTCCATGTATCCGTGCATGGCTTCCCTGCAAATTAAAATTTGTCTGCATTAATATTTCTCAATAGCAAAGAAGATGTAAGAAGCTAAGGCAAGAGATATACACACTACCTGCAAATTAGTGGCAATTCTGCTGGGTTGAGGTTGCCATCATAGTAGTCAAAACCCACTGAATCTCTCCAACAAGCAAGTTTTGACACCAACAGATTCGAATTGCAGAAGAATCTCACCTTACGCTTGCTATCACGCGAATAGTAAAGGCTCTTCTCTTCTGTAGGATGTTCATGAAATGCTCGAGTTGCTTCTAGTGCTTTCTCCATTGTTTCCAATGAAATCCCATGGTTTACAACTTGGAAAATACCCAACGTTTGACAAGCTTCACGTGTTTTCTCAACTATATCCAAACTCTTGCCACTTTGGTAGCCTGTGAAATCTATAACTGGAATTTTCACTTGGGGGGATGAGTTATCCGTAGCTACTACTAAGCTTTCCTGCGGGTGTACAAAGATTTGAGGGACATGCGATACGCCTGAATCTATGAGCCCTTTGACACCAGCCTTTGTTTGATCAAAGACCTCAATTGCTTCCTTTCTATTGTAGTTAACACCACTGTTGGAATCGAATGCACTTTCCATGTCAACGAGATTGGTTTTGTTGGCTTTGAGTATGGTTATTGAATGTATTAGCTATGTATATTTCTGTATGCTAAAAAGGTCACGGTGTATTGGTGATTAGTGATTAATTAAGGACAAAACCAACAGGCAAGAGGCAACAGCAAGGTGACTTCACTGTTGTAAGATCTATCGGACATGAGAGTTTGAATCTGATGACATTGGCTTATATAATGTCATCATTGATAAACACTGGCGATATTCTACTTATTTAATAGAATTGTTTTCGTAGTGGACATCTGTCACTAACTCGATATGACCATCTAATTTTAAGTGCCCAAGAAATGGGTTATTAGGCCTCTGAGAGTCAATTCCAACACAACTTTTGTTTCCGACTCCTTCTGTGACTTCTAGAATGCAAACATATCTTTGTAGATTGAGGTGTCAGATTTTGATAGAGAAGGCCAGAAGGAGAATTGAATAAGCTTAATAATCTGACAGCTCAATCATCAAACCTCACTGAATATAATGGAGTAGGTGGGCTCAAAGCTCTCCTTGAATTTTAAGATGTAGTTTATTGCTATAACAATATGTGATAATAAGTTTCTGTAGATGCATGAACCTATATGCAAATTTCAGTTTTAAATGTCACCATCATATATATGTAGTAATTTCAGCACCAAAAGTTTCAAATGCAAATGCACAAGTTGAGTCAGGCTTGAGAACTAGCTCTACAGCAGGCTTTTCAGTGACTAAATGCAAGAAGACCTTAACAGTATTGCCAAAAAAATTTCCAAAATACAAACTTCAAATTTATTCGAGGACAAAATATTCTGTCTTCAGATGTAATTTAGGACAAGAAAATTGAAGCAAAACCAATTAGAATCACACTATCTTCTCCCTGAAATGAGGAAGAACTTTCCTTCCAGAATGTCCATTTGCATTGAAGCACTTGACATATTCAGCATGTGTAGTTTCTCTGTATGAGGGACTATCATTCGACAGTAGTGCCTTAACTGGTCCATACGCACGCTCTCTATTTCTGTTGGATGGATAGAAAAAAGTAGCTGTTGACAATCTCGGTCCGTCTGTTTGAGCAAGTACTCTATGTTCAGCAGACTTATATGAGTCATTGCTGATTAGCTGCATAGACAAGAAACCAAAAATCAAAGAGTTGCAAATAAGGAACCATATGAATGTATACATTGTTGATAATGCTTAATGCTCAAACTATCAAATACCTGCAGCATATCTCCAATTAATACTATGAGCGCTCCCTTCACAGGAGGTACATCTATCCATTCATTTTGGTGAAAGACTTGTAGACCATCATTGTCACTTTGCAGAAGAATTGTGAGGAGATATGGATCTGTGTGTGTAGAAGTACCCATAGTCAAATTCGGCTCCGGACAAGGTGGATAATAATGGCCTGCCAATTTTATAGCTTCCACGCATTCCATTAGTTCAAGATGGTCACTCTGAAGTCCCAGACCTTCAGATAGCAACTTGCACAATGCACCCTTCACTGCAAGTATGTATCTAATGTATGTGGACACTGCACTTCTGTGATGTCAACAGAAACACAATGATTAATAATAAGAAGAACTGGATACTCAAAATCAGACCTTGAATAAGCTAAGGTAGCCTGGTATACCTGCATATAAGAGGCAATGCTTGGATGTCTGTTCCTATATCCTCAAACTTGAATGAAATCGTGTCCTTCCACAAAGCACATTTGCGTAAATTGTTCAAAGTCATGTAATACTGCACTTTCTGTGTCGAATCATGAGTGTAAAACTCTTCCTTTAACTCCTTCGGCTGCTCATGAAATTCGCGCACATTTTCAAGCATTCTGCTTAAGACATCCTCAGGGACTCCATGGTTGACAATCTGAAATATGCCCCAAGTTCTAGATGCTCGTCGGATTTCATTTACTATGTGCTTGCGCCTTTCGCCTTGATAACCTTCAAGATTGATTATAGGAACCTGATTTCTGTGCATGCCATTATCACTGTGTAGCTCCAGATACTCCACCTCTGTCACTTTGAAAGCCTCAGGAACTTTAACAATCCCAGAATCTACTAGTCCTTTAACACCAGCTTTTGTTGCCTTGAGTTCTTCCAATGCCTTTTCTCTATCAAACTTTGACACATCAAACGTTGCAGCCTCTCTGCTCTTATACTTCTTAACCATGTTGAATGGTTGTTCTAGCAAGTGACTGGCAGAAAATTATGATGATTGTGGAGCTCTGAACACAAGCATTGAAGAAAACTAGTCATATATTCAAAGATCCAGAGACAAATGCCAACCAATGCTTTTCAAACAGGAGTTTATTAGTGCTTGCCTAAAATATTGATAGTGGAAAGCTTTTGTCCCTAACATTTCCACATGGAAACGGCCTTAGCTATTGATCATATTGTCAGAAGCCACGAAACAATTGCATAATATTCTTACTGGACATCAGATGCTAATTTAGATTCATGATTAAACAATTTTTTTACATGTAACGACAGATTCTATATCAATATGCCATGTCAAAAGAAAGCAAATCTTGTTAACTTTACATTATAGTGGCAAAAAGATGATACCAATTGGTGAATAGAGTATGTTATCTGACATAGTTCTGCAACCATATTGCAGATTTACAGAGGCTACTTTGCTCTTCCAAATTATGTAGGTGATGAGACATTTTGCTCAAAAATTGTCTTCATTAAAACGGTAAAGGCCAAGATTGACAGCTTTTAATTTCTCTCTAAAGAAAGTGAGTTAAGTGACCATAGAAACACTAATCACTGAGCAGCTACAAAATACACCCCGCAAAGTTTACAACTGCAATACTGCATGTCTTGGCCTGCCTGGGTGCACAAACAATCAGGCGAAATCTTATACCATTATACGTATGGATTATTCACCAAAGGAAAATTTCCTCCCTTTCTTGCTTAGTTATCAGAATTCGACATCAAGTTAGTTTAAAACAGCTGATAACAACTCCATTCTACTTCAGTTTTTCAGTTCTTGTTTCAAAAAAGTTCTGTCTCAGTTCGGTACAAGTACAGATCTATGTAGTACCATACCATGTACTCCGTAATTCACAGCAACTTTGTTTACATATCAGATCAAACACAAAAACTTATATGAATCCGAGACGGAGTCACTAAAGATACGAAAGGTTAATTAATGACTCCTCGGTTTTCATTAATAAACCCGTTTACAAAATAATTGACCTTAACCCACCCACCCCACCAAGGTTGGGCTCCTAGGCCCAACCCAGTGCTCCAACCCCAGCAAATGTTCTAACAGAAGTGAAGTTTTCAGGACCAAACCAATAACATATCAGTGGTTTCTGGCTCACTGCCTTACTGGTCACAGTGGTCGGTAGTTCAGTTCTTCAAATTATTGGTCTCGTCGTTTTTTTTCTTTAACTTTAAGTCTTTAACAAATACACAACAGCTACTAATTGTTTTTTCATGAAAAGAATGTGACTTGCATCTAAGGTTAACTCTGTTTAGAGATCATTATAGTCTTATGGTCATTGCAAGTTCTCAGTCCATAGTTCCATAACCATAGTCAATCAGTCACCCCCTACACTCTCATTCACCAGTGTTTTGTTTTGAAAAAAAAGGTCATTGAAAAAAAATGACTTTTGCTTTGGGTTAAAAAAAACAATCAATTTGGAGGATAAAAATACAACAGCAAAAATATGTTTGTCAAATTACAGAGGTTCTCTAGCTACATAAAAAAAGGGAGCTAGAAAAACACTATAAACGACTTAATTAAAATTAAGTTCAATTTTGCACCATTTTTGAGCTCAACAAGGGTTTAATTAACAACCTTTTTATCAAGCCTTCGATAAGTGCTTATTCTCCAAATATTCATCAATTAATATTTTAAAACAAATTATATATTTTTTTTTAAAGAGAATGATCAGACAGTACGAATACTTTTGCACCATCATGCTGGTGAATCAAACCAATAGGAAACAATTAATCATCACATCATTCTCAATAACCCACAAAAAATATAAAAAAAGGAAAAAGATTACATTTTTAATAAAGAAAAATATTATGATTATATTGCTATAGTCACCATTAACAGGAGGAACTTCAAGCTATTTAAAAAAAGCAAGAAAACCCATAAAAACAGTGACAAAATATAGCATAACACATGAGCTCAACAGGGTATTGATCAAAATTTAACCTTTGTTGAGCACTCGAGTATGCAAAATAAAATGAAAATAAAAAATACCCAGATGGGAAAAACAGTTTAAAAGGGTAAAAAGGAGAGATCTTTGAGATCAGATAGAGCTAATACAAATAAAAACGCCATCATTTTGGCGTAATCAAACCAATAGGGAAAACCTTGTTCATCATTTCTTATTGTACTCTCCTTTGAAATTGATTTGAAAGAAAAGGGTAAATGAATTTGATGTTTGAAAAGAAAAAGATAGTGAGAGGTTTGGGGGGTTTGACGGCGTTGGGGTTTCTGATACGAGCCAATTGGGGTTAACCCTAAATGAGGGGTTGCGATATGGTGTGAGTTTTATAGGAGGGGAGAGAAAGGAGTGGCTGACCTTTTTTTGCTTTTTTCTTTTTTAACTCTGCTAGGCTGACTTTTATACTGTAGGATTTTACATGTATAAAAAAAATTATTCTCGTTTATTCTACTAAA
>ONZK01002028.1:295130-319601 GCA_900322385.1 Pharnaceum exiguum | reverse complement strand
TTAGTTTTAATTTAATACACAAAAAAATGTAGTAATTATAAGAAGACTTACATTAATTTAATTATTAATTACTTTAATAATATTAATAATAATAAATAAAAAGCACCAATCTCATGATTGAAATTTGTATTTTGATATATTAAAGCATTTCTCTTTTTATTTTTGTAGAGTTCTTCTATTATGTAAATCAAGTTATTTGTGGAGACTATTATTTTATAGCAAGTATTTGCTACATCGGGTGTATATATGAAAATTGTGACTAATAATAAGGGTAATGAATAAAGATATTTAAAAGGTAACTGCTTCATTGATAAAAAAACACGGTGTAATTCACACGAGAAATCTAAGAGTTAATCGTTATTTAAAAGGACGAATTTCAATTGAAATACTTGGGAGTAGAGCTGTTCACGGGCGGGATGGCCCATGGAACCTGTCCAGCCCGCCCGCTATTTTTTAAAGGCATGGACTGGGCAAATATCAGAACTGAGCAAGGTATTTTCATATCACAAAGAAAATATGTGCTTGATCTCATAGCATAAGCAAGTCTCACTAATACTCAGGCATACAAACACAGTTGCCTCTACATTTGAATGTCACAGCACACAGTGGTATCTTACATCATCATATGATATATAGAATATATATTGGCAAAATGATTTATCTATCTACCACTAAACCTTATATCACATATGATGTGCAACTTTTGAGTCAATTCATGTAAGCTCCTCGCGGTGCTCATTTGAATGATGTGTTACATGTCAGATATCTCAAAGCTTCACCAGAAAGAGGGATATTGATGGTACATTCGTCTGCTAACTCACACTCACTTAACAACATTTTGTGATTCCTAATCGGGCCTCTTGTCCCATAAGTCGAAGATCAACCACACAAGATATTGTATTCTTCTTGTTCAATCACCAATCTCATGGAAAAGCAAGAAGTAGGACGTGGTTGCTCAATCATCAGCTAAGGCCGAATTAGCCATCGCTCTAACTGTTTGTAAGGTGTTTGTGAGGTGACCTGACTGATCTCATTACTAAAAGACCTTGGCATGACAAAGCTTGTTCCAGGGGACTTGAAATGCGACAATCAAGCAGCTATTTTTTTTGTTGCTAACCTTGTCTACCATGAACACACAATGCACATTGAGGTGGATTTCCATTTTATACGAGATCATGTAAAGTCCAAGGTCATTCAAACGTCATTGGTTGTCGCATTTCAAGTCCCCTAGAGTGTTTACTAAAAGGCAAAATTGTTGGGCCACCCCTTTTATATATTCAACTTTGTAGTGGCACCCCTTTTATAACACTTTTTGTAAGAACACCCCCACAAACCCTGAAAGTGTTGTTTAGACACCCCCAAATTGGATTTTCGACCAAAAGCCAGGGTGAACTTCCCAAAATGCCCCTGTGTGAGTTAACGCGACTTTTAGAGAGAGTGAGCTTCGTTTTAGCCCAAATACACGATTTTCCTCCAACAACACCATAAACTCCTCCATTTCCCTCCAAATTTATTATCCTCCATCATTTACTAAATGATAAGGTTCAGTATACTCCAAGCGACAGCATTCCTCTCAGTCATCAAACAGTTGTCGTGCAGTAACATTAGAGCAAATCTTCACATAAACATCAACCAATGAAGTTTTCACAACTGGGTTTAATTTGCTCCAAAACCGGTTTTCACTATCTGGGTATGAACCATTTTGGTTCCTAAACAACCACACAGCTCAGACCAAGATTTCAAAACATTAGGGTACACAAAATGGTTGGGGCTGTTGGGCCTAGGTCTAGGTAACTTAACCATGTTCTTATAAAGCTTAATGATAGATACATGGTCATAAACTGAGAAATAAGCGTTGATCATAGTACTGTAAAGATATACATTGGGTGATCTTATGTGATTAAATATTTTACGTGCATATTTAACGTTGGAAATGTAGGAGTTTATGGTGTTGTTGGAGGAAAATCGTGTATTTGGACTAAAACGAAGCTTACTCTCCCTAAAAGTCGCGTGAACGCACACAGGGGCATTTTGGGAAGTTCACCCTGGCTTTTCGTCGAAAATCCAATTTGGGGGTGTCTAAACAACACTTTCAGGGTTTGTTGGGGTGTTCTTACAAAAAGTGTTATAAAAGGGGTGCCACTACAAAGTTGAATATATAAAAGGGGTGATTCAACAATTTTGCCTTACTAAAATCCTCACTATAGAGCAACGAGATATTCTTTTGTCCAAGTTAGGAGTTGTAGCCTCAACTCCTCCAACTCGCGGGGGAGTATTGAGGTAGCTAGTATGCATATGTAATTACGTATAAGGTGATGTAAATACAGTGTGCATACAAAGCTTATAAATTGGAGAATCAGTTAGAAGTATGGCAGGAAGTTAGTTGTGATAGCTGTTAGTTTGTTAGACTGTCGAAGCTTTCGACACTTTTATAAGAGTTGTTAAGAGTTGTGCAAGTAGTTAAAAGGCTAATTCAAGTAGAGCTTATATAAGCATAGCATTACACACAATGTGATACTTTATGTTCTCATAATAAAATCTCTCAACAATTTTCTCACATATCCCTGTAGAGATAGTACTTGGCACAATATTCTACAGTACTTAGCACAATACAACTTGTCCTGGTATCTCTGAACTATTTTGTAAAGTTCATGATGGGATTTGTGAAGTTCTTGATGATATTAGAGCCAAAATTAATTCTCGTTGTTGAAATTTCGTTTTAAACTTCTCATAACCAAATATTTATTAAATTTTCTTATGTGACATTTTTTCCTTGCTCTATCTAGTTTCTTGTCAAAACTTGCATTGATAAGAAAAATCTATGGGCTTCAAGTCCTATTCTCTCTAAAATTTAATTCTCATGAAATAGCATTAGTGAACACTTATATGGAACTATTGGTTATTGGAAGGTCGCAAGGAAACCATATTGCATCAGACCTCGACGCTTACTTAGCTTATGGCGCCATCAAGGTCAAGGAAGTGAGTGTGAAATATTGACCAAGCTATGACAATTCGTGTTGGATTGTAATTAACAGGGCTCATGTTTAGATGACATTATAATTTGAGTTCGTTGTCAACTAATGTTCCTTGTTATGTCCCAAATATTCCCGAACACATCACACTATCAATTTTAATCTGCTGTGTCATGCACTCATGCTGCTGCCATAAACAAAATGTGCATCATCAGTTCATCACCAATTCACCACTGAAAAGTTCTCTCGAGTCACTTAACACAAGGTAAAAACACTCACGGACCCTTGTAAATAAAACATTTTAATGACACCGTCACTCTCAAACATGCGACTTTTCTCCTGCAAAGCCTTCAAACTTGTGCTTTATTACCTCATCAATAAAACTTAAAAGACAAAGAGAAAAAAGCAATTTCCAATCAAGCTAATAAATAAAATCCACAGTAAGAACAAAAAAAGGGTCTTTGCATTAGCTAATATAAGGGTCTTAACCAATACTCTTACACCAACAAAGTTTTAAGAAAAAAAATACATTTGGGAGAACGATCAGAGTACGAATACGTAGTTTCACCATCATCCCGGTGATCAAACCTTTAAACAAAGGATTTCATAGAAATTTTCATCAAATCATTCTCCCTTCTTAATAAAATACAACAAAATAAAAAGAAATTGAAAAAAGAGGAATATGGAGAGTAATATGATATGGATCAGATAGAGCTAATACGTTGATAGCCATCATTTCGGCGAGTCAAACCAATAGGGAACAAATAGTTCATTCATCATTTCCATTCCATTACTCTCCCACACACACAAAAACACTTCAAAAAAAAAAAGAAGAAACGAAACAAAGAAGAAAGAGAGAGGGTATAATCAGGCAAGCGTAGAGGAGAAGCGGCTAAGTGAGGGCGAAGTACCCTATCAGTTTAGGGTAAAGATTTATAGTGGCTGCCTGGCTGGGATGAAGATGATGATAACCTAGTTTTTTAAACTGGGTATTTACTAAATATAAAAGCCCAATCAAATGACATGGTTCGGCCCAAACAAAATAACAACAACCAGCCCAAGCCCATAAATATCTAGGCCTTGGAAATGTTTTTTTTTAGACAAATGTAAATCGCAGCGGTTTCCTCTAACGACAAGTTAACAAACCAAACCGCCAGGCTTTACTAGAAGAACAGCCACCGTTTGTCACCGTGTCGTGACCAAGAGGAAAATGGCACACCGTTCGATAAGGCGAGTTTTACACCTTTTAGGTAACCTCGTTATTTCTTGCTGTTAATATTTGTGTTCGTACAGTCAAATGCAGCATTTTATATGTATTCAATAAGCTCATGTCAATTGTATTGTATTGCAAATAAGGTTTAGCTGTGCCAAGTTAATATTGATTTTAGTAACATTGGTTGATATTCAGGTGAAGAGCATGACTAGGGATTGAAATAAGAGTGACAATAAGGAAAGGGAAAGTTGAAAAGTATACATATACATATACATATATATATAGGAAGTGGGTCTGTATTGTATTGTATTGTGTTGCAATGAGCTCACCTATTCAGAAATTGTTATTAGTTACTTTTATGTTGAGCTTGAGATTATACTCCAAAGTCGCAATTAATGTTGTATCTGTCATTATATTGTAATTTGATGACCTAGGCCACTCATTCCCTTTTTTTTTTTTTTTTGGTTTTATATTATTTAGTTTAGTTAAGTTCAGCTCATTTGTTGTTACTATTAGACTTGGTGAAATTTCAGTCCTGAAAGACGGCACTCTATCGGAGGTAATGTGTGCACCCGTTTCATATATGAGACGGGATCAATAGTGACAAAAGAAGATTGATTAGTGAACCTCCCTTTGATAATTAGTGGACCCATTCTCATATATAGAACGACCATACACAATTATTTGCGAATGTGGGATGATACATTGTGCAACATACCCGTTTTTTCCGTCCGGGTGATTTCTTGGAGAAGGCATCAGTGGAAGGGCTTGGCATTGTAAGTGAAGAAAAAGATAGCCGAAGGACCCCCGAAAGAAAAAAAGTTTATGTCTTGAAATTCTCTTAGCCCTAACTCATAAAAAAGAATCGCGATCGTGCTTACTTGTTTTATTGTTAGGTTTAGCCTTTTCATTTGGTGATTTATTGCTTGTCACTTCACAATATGAGCCCTTTTTTGACGCTTCAAGAAAAGATCCGTCCACCGTTTATTCATGTACATAATCGTGACAATAGCCTTACCTCTTCCTTACCTGAATGATCTGACATATGCTGTTTCTGTCTGCAGACAAGCGTATCATAAAGAAACAAGAATCATATGGAAAGCTAGTGTATGGTGTCTCGAACTGGTATCGAAGTAAGTCGACTAACGTTGAGCCCAAAGATCTTTATGAAGGATCAAAGGGGTCCGAGCTCAGTGATAGGAACAACAATGTAGATTCCAGAGTTAGTAAGTATAGCTCTGATGACGATGATTTGACTGTGAACAAAAAAACATTGGAACTTGCCTGGCTGACCAAGGCACTTGAACCTGCGTTTCAGTTTTGTAAGAGGGCTTTGCCTACAGGTCTGCAAACTACATTGACGCATCCTTATCTCCTTTGTGCTAGTGCTGTTGCAACGGTTTTATTTATCATGAATTTCTGTTGCCATGATGTAACCAATTCACATTTGCTTGCATAGATGTTTGAGTGCTGCATTTAAAGATGTTTCCTTTATTGCTTTGGCCTTTTTATTTTGGATTTGAAAGTTCTCAGTTGGTCATGACTCATGGTGTGATTGTTTATTGAACAGGTAATGGATCTGACAGTAAGCCACCCTCTACTACCCGTTCAATTGCTGACATTGTCGCTAGTATTCAGAAAAGTAAGACAGGGCTGCAAGATTGGAGCTTCAGTGATCTCACAATTGGTCTGTACCTTATCTACCTTCGTCAAGCTTCAGCTAATCCTCTTGATGACATTACGGGTGTCCAGATCACCTCAGAGCCGCTGGTAATTGCTAGATTAAATACCATTCAGTAAATTGTCCTAACCAGCGATCCTTAATGCTTGGGAAGACTGTACGGAGCATTCCCTTTTCCTGTTTCCGTCCCTTATTGTTGAATTTGCATGTCCTAGATTGAAGACCTCATATATCACTTGGAGTTAGCACATGGATGTTATAGGGGTTCTTCTGCTGGGCTTGCTGTGCAAAGCATGCTTCGAGAGAGCAACGTTCTAAAATTCATCAAGAACTCGAGTGTGATGAGGCCGGGGTATTACATTGGTATTGATCCTCGCAAGAAACTTGTGATTCTTGGTATCCGAGGGACACATACAGTATATGACCTTGTTACTGATATTGTCTCAACTAGTGACGGAGACGTCACCTTCGAAGGTTATTCAACCCACTTTGGTACCGCAGAAGCTGCACGGTGGTTTCTTGAACATGAGATGGAGACCATAAAGAAATGCCTGCATGAACATGAGGTGCGAAGATGCAAATGTTTCTTACTGACCGTTTTCTTATATGATTCCCTTTTCTCTTTCTCGGCCTCCTTTTTGTTTCATTTATAATGTTTTACTGTGAACCTAAATACAGAATTTTAAGTTGAGGCTGGTGGGACATTCTCTTGGTGGCGCAACAGCTTCCTTATTGGCAATAATGCTTCGGAAACGTTCAGCCAAAGTGCTGGGGTTTGATCCCAACATAGTTACAGCTGTTGGCTATGGAACTCCCCCTTGTGTATCGAAAGAACTAGCGGAGAGCTGCTGTGACTTTGTGACCACCGTTGTGATGCAGGTAATTTGACAGAAACAATGCTTTGCCACTTGCCACTTTTTCTGTGACATATATTTGGCCTATATCTTATGAAAGGCTTCCTTCGTCTGCAGGATGATATGGTACCTCGATTGAGTGTGGCTTCATTGGCAAGATTGAGGAATGAAATTATTGAAACTGACTGGTTAGTGAATATCAACTTTAATTAGACTGCATTGAAAAGGCAAGGATGTCATTGATGCACCCTTTTTCTTTGAATTCTCCTCGCCGAAGTTTACTCATTGGTCACTGTGGTTTTGCGACTTGCTAATTAGATTTTGCTCTCTTAACGTGATTTAAAAACAACAACAACATCAACCGAGTATAATCCCCATTCAATGGAGGTGCTCAAGGGTCAGGATGTACGCAACCTTTCCCTTGTTTTAAAAAAAATAGGGAGGTTGTTTTCGATATTGACCCTGAATGCATTGCTGCATTGAAGTAATGGCTTCCCGCAACTTCATTATAAATATGAAGTACCGGAAGGTGATTTAGCCATTTTGATTTGGAAGATGGTGATAATCCTTTTAACTTCATCGGCAATGGACGTGATCAGAAATAAAATTGAGCTGTGTGGGTTGCCGTGATAATATATGCTTAATCTGAGAATATTTCATACAGCTGACATAGCCTCATGATTGTATGGAATATATATATAATATGTAATATAATATTGATGACTGCTCTGTTGTGGTTATATGACCATCTGGGGGGTCAAGCAGCTTGTCAATCTGTGACCGCTAAGAGTTGCAGCTAATAATTCTTCTTTTAGACTAACAAAGCAGAGCTCACCACCATTCTGTTAGCCACTCGATTAAACCTTGAGTGAAAAGTATTTTTTCGTCAAGTGTTCTGCCGCATTAATAATTACTGCAAATTTGCAATCCACACTGACGGTCACCTTCCTCTTATGTATGTGAATGTCTTGCAAAAAGACGTTGCATCCCTTGTATTCTTTATTGTCTTGTTCCAGCCATGATTTTAGCTCTCGATGCTGAACTTCCATTTGTAGAAAGAGTAAAGTGCCTGATGCCACTTTGATTATTTCTCTGTTCTTTTTAAAAAAAATTGAAAGCCCTGTTCTTTTCTTTACAGGATGAGTGTTTTGGAGAAGGAAGATTGGAAAAGCGCGGTGGAGTTCCTTACAAACGCTAAACAAGTTGTCTCCTCTGTGCAAGATGTAGCTCGAAGAGTCGCTGATTATGCGAAATTCAAAGGCAGGAGTGATCCTTCTGGTATGAATTACCTACCTGTTAAGTTTGTGAGAGTGATATGTTGAAGATTGGCTTGATGCCACGATGTTGATATTTTCATCTCTAGTGTTGAGAAAATTCTTCTGCTGTGAGCATGAGAAACAAATTGTGGTCACACAGTAGGTCACACAGTAGTTGGAGGGAAAGCTCTGTTGTGAGGGTTCTAACTTAAAAGTCTTTTAGATATTGTCCCCAGCATTGTTCAGTGTTACTTCATAAATGACCCATAGCTTGTGTAATGCTAGTGGACCTGGTGGGTTTCATTGGATGAACTACGTGACCAATCGCGGTGCAACCACAACAGTACTGAGCTTTTGCTATTTCTACCACAAATCGTCATAGCTCATTGAATCCACAATGTAATTGCCATGATGCAAGGGTATTAAGGCTCACTTGCCCTTGCTGTCTGTAAGCCTTCACAGGAACTTTGGGGTAAAGTGTTGTGTATTTTCAAACCATTTAGTGATTTAATGGTTTTGCTATTTAGTGTTGCATTCCAGGACCTTTTTTGCTCTTTTGTCTCACTCTTGCACTACCAATGTTATCGTCTATTTTGTTTGACTTAAAAGCATATCCATCAGTACCTCCTTTGATATTACATTGGCACCTGTACTACGTAACTGATGTTTTGCATCCTTGAACAGACTTTCCCACGAAGGAGGAGTCCCTATCTGGACCAAAACCCCCGGCCCTTACCAAGAAAACTGATTTTACAATGAATAAAGATGGAACTAGTATCACACACGAAGAGTTGTTTGTACCAGGGGCTGTGTACTTTTTGAAGAGAAACCTTGATGCACAAACAACTTGCAACACAGAACAGAAAGCCAATAGCAAGGAGTACTTCACGCTCTGGAAGCGTAATCCTGCTCAACATTTCCAGAGGATATCACTGTCAAGTAACCTTATTTCAGATCACAAATGCGAGAGTCATTATTATGCTCTCAGAGATGTAATCAAAGGACTACCGGGATCCAGTGATGAAGGTATATTTTGACTTCATAATCTTGGATGCAATTCTTTTACCATGCCTCTTGTAAATAGTCATAGCAATGTACATTAGCATCAAATAAGCATCAATGTTGTCAAATTGGTCTCTATGTGCCGAAACTTGGCTAAGGTTAGCAATGGGAAGTGCTCTACTTTGTAGAGTCGTAGGACAACTGAATGCTTGTTTACTTGTGACTGGCCTGAAACAGGAAAGGCACGTGTATTTGTAGAAAATTCAATTTCTGCAATTGGTTATTGCTTGATTTGGTTGTCTTAGTTCCTGTTTTTGATTCTTCCCTTGGTGTGCTGAAGTCTGCTTTTGTTGACGACTCTCTACTTATATAATAATATTGTCTTTTCTGCAACAGAACAGTTTCTTGCTGCTTTGTCTTCTATATGTGATTGAAAAAGGTATTATTTGCTTTATTAAAGGTTGAGAAAGTGGGTCTTACTATTTAGACAGTTGCTATGCTTTTTGTCTTTTGAGTTAGACTCCCTCGTCCCTCAACTTTCCAGCTTCATCTCAAATGGTGTGCTATGTTGCTAGCCATTTCCTCTGCATAGTATGCGGAAGTTAGGTACTTAGGCCGCTCTGTTTTTTACAACTTAAATGTTTCACTTCAGTGATGTTTAGTTTTTTAGTCGTGAAGCTGTCGAGCTGACCAACACAACAGAGCCTTAGTTACCGTTTTCTGGGCAAGTGTTTTCGAGACTACAATCTTTGGTTCACATTGGGTGATTGTTGTTCTAGACGCACGGGTTTTATTAGGTTCTCATAGATGCTTTTGCGGTTTGATCTTCTGTTCAGCTTAATGTAGCTTCGTCTGTTTTCTGGATTGGTTTAGTTAAGTTTAGCTTGTTGTCTTCAATACTTCTAACTGAAATTATTGTAGTAATTTAATTTTACGTGTTCAGTGTACTTCAATTCTTCTCAACTCCATTCCAGTCTTTCCAGGTGAAAATGATAGTTATGCTTACGTTCCATGCTGACTGTTGCTGATTGCATCACACCTTATTTTATGTAAGCCTTTACTTGACTATGCGAGCATAGTGGAATGTTATGTAGCATCATGCTGATTTACAAAGCCTAAGGTTGTTACTATATTCAGAGACTTTTTGCTTATTGGTCCAGGAATTAGAATTGTCCCGGAAGGGTCGACATCCCCATCCACCTGGTACACTGATTGAAATAAGTAGTTGTGTTTGCTGCTTGCTTTAAAGAGTTGTGTCACTCGTTTTAGTGCCTGTCACCTCCACCTCTGATATGGCATTGAGAATTTGAGATGATCACATAATCAGTTATGGTTCTTTCTTCACATGAGGTAGGGGAATTAGGGGAAACAGTACTAGTAGCATTGTGCTTATATATGGTTTACGGTGAACTTTTTTTTGGGTTAGCATTTTCTCTGAATGAATGAACTGGTCTAGTGCCTATGAAGTTGAAAGAGTTATCTCCATCTTTCAACTTTAGGTGATTATGAACTATAGCAAAATGGCTATGAAAACCTTCCAATACTTCTTATTTTTGGTGAAGTTGTTGGAAGTCTATACTTCAGTGCAGCAATTGGTCAATCTAGGAAACAACCTCTCTGTTTTCTTAAACAGGGGTAAGGTTGCGTACATCCTGACCCGAGTACCCCCATTTAATGGGGATTTACACTCGATTGTTGTTGTTGTTGTTGTATTTTCTCTGAATAAACTGTATGGGAAATATTTGTCGTCCTATAAGTAGATACCCATTTCGGAAGGAAGATGAGAGAAATCGAAGAGAGTTACACTGTTACAGAATAACTAGAAGGACAAGCTTAGTGCTCCCCACTAGTAGTCATCTTCCCTATTTCTCCCCGAGTTAGCTGCTTCATAAACCTCACAGTTAACTTCTTGTTGCGCATCAAAGCATTCTAATGAAGGGAACATGACTGTCTCTGTTTTTGATCTACACTAGTCAGTGCAGCGTATTATTAGATAGTCTTTGTTGGTTTGTCACACTGCCTTCTGCGTGTAAGTTTGTTCGTAGTTTCTTTTTGATTGGAGGTTGATTTTATTCATAGTCATGGTAGATAACCAAATACGCTAAACCTAGGGGACGGGGTTATCACGTGTATATGTGATTTGGTAATTGATCGATGTCATAATCCTCAATCCAGGAGATTACTAGGATTCTATTTAGGTTATTTTAACGATGTTTTAGGCAATGATTAGAAGAATTATTTAACCTTATCTTTCTGTATCAGTGGTAAAAATCTTTCCGACCATGGCCTAATCTCAGAGGCTATAACTAGCCTGCCTTAGCTGTATCAGTTGTGTCAATTTGGCTATGACTAGCTAGGGTTTTGTAGCATCCAAGAAAAGTGTAATTCTCAAGTGATGTTCTTTTTCCTCTTTTCTATTCAGGCCTCTGTTCCTTTCACTCTTTGCAGCATGTCAAATCATTGTACAATGTGTTACACGTTCGCAGGAACACACACAAATCCATACACGTTTCGAATTTTTTTCCAGTGCAGTATCAATCCCGTTTCCTGTCTCTTCAACTCTTCAAGTTGTTAGTACGGAGTATAACTTCAGGTCATGTTCCTATAAATTTAAGGAGTGCTCAACTTAAATTTTCTTAAATTCATCTGAATTGTTTGATTAAACTAAATTGATCTGAGCTAAAGTCCTAAAGTTTATCAAATTACACTGAAATAATTAAGTTAAACCGGATTGAAAATCAAAGACAATGAAGTTGAAAATATCTCTTCATAAATTAAAATTAGAGAGAAAAAGTCCTATAAAAACCGAAGAACAACCGCAATTTTATCTAATGCGATATAAGTTATCAACCACTTTTCCTTTTGCCAAATTGCCGATAATATAATATATGTATCATATCATATTATATATGACGTATTGAAAGAGTGTAGGTTTAGGCGCTTAGCTCATTTCTATTGACTTCAGTTTAAATTAGGCCCCTTTTAATTAGTCCAACTCCTTGTCTTTTTAAGTAATTCGGCTCAATCTGACTTGGTTTCTGTATTAACTGCTTCTCGTTGGTGCAACTTAAGTTTAATTCAACCACTAGACCATGGAGAATAGAGTCTTTGCCCCACATTTCCAACAATAGCATATCCGGAGGAGTCCAGATCCTCTCCAGTTGGGAGGATAACAGGGAATTTCCTTTTACTCACACACGTTAGAGTTTTGCAAGAAAATAGGGGGTGTTTTGAAAAAATAAAAAGAAAAAGAAAAACAACCAATCAAAAAGCTTGAAAGTTCAACTGGAAATCTTCAGTGATTGGAGAGGATCCAAGCGCTATACCGAGTGCTATTCTTGTAAAATGGCACTATATCATTTGGTTCTACTTGCTCTGATAGATAGCTTGATCTTCACTGAAATAGTGAAGTGACTAAATAAGACGCATTATTGATGAAATGTTTTGTACAATAACACTTGCTTAAGTCGTAAGCCAAAATAGTGACAAAAAGCCAACATACAAACGACAGTAGGGTCCTGCTTTCTCACAAAATTCTGCAGAACTAGTCAATGAATAAAGCTTTGATTTTGTCATGTCTAAGTTAGTCCTCGTCCACTCTTCTATACCTTCTCAGATCAGTCTCTAACTGTGATGGTATTTTGATCCAGTCTGGAAAAATATCATCTTCTATTTGTGATTTTCTCTTGTGAGTACATGACTAGCTAGCTAATTGTCTTTTAGTGGTTCAAAATTCTAGTACAGTACTAGAATAATTATCAACTCTTTCCCCTCCTATATTTAAGGTTTGGATTTGGAAGGATTGCCTCCCATTCAAACTACATCTCAATCAATACTGAACATGAATACGTAACTTAAATGCGTCCAAAATGCAGTTTTGTGAGAAGTCCGTTGTCATCACTGCTTTCGCGTCATTGGATTCATATCTGCCCCCTCCAGGAGGTTGCCTTGGTTGAGTATTGAGCTAACAAATCAAAATAATTTGGCATATAAAAAGGAATGTCATATTCAACCAATTATTTGAAATTAACTTCATTTTCTTTAGTCTATCAGTTATCTCTTTGGAGTACTGCAGTATACATTAGAAATACACTTAGATTGTCTCTTAAGCTTCTTTTTTATTCAAAAATTTAAGTTGATCACTTCTATGCAACTTCTAACGTGCCAGCGTAAGTAGTTTTGAAACCAATATAGATTTGCGATCGTTTATATATTTTAATAAAGTTCTAATTATGTAATGTTATAAGAGCCTAATACTCAAGGATTTTAATTAATAATTTTGCGATAATTAGCTACTGAACAAAATTTTTGGTTTATCTTAAAAATTAAGTTCAATGTTACGTTATTTCGTATTGATGTCCTTCAATGTATAAGAACAAACGCTAGATTCATTTACGTGCTATAAAATTCAATATTCTTTGAGAAGATAGAGTTGTTTAAGTGGTAGAGAGAAAACCTTCGGTCCTTAATGATGAAGTCGATTCTAATCGCGCACAATGTCTCCCTTTATCCAAAAAAGAAGATGAAATTCAATTCTTTCATGTGAAAGTAATTAGACAATTAAACGCAAAGGGGTGAATGAATCATTTTAACTATAAAAAAAGGCAAAAAGAACACAAAAATAATAGAAACGTCTAAAATAAACAACATGAACAATAAAAAGAAAGGAATGGAATACATACGAAGATGGGTATGCAAAATACGGAGTATGTATTTGTTGATGCATCATGCCGAAAGTAAGCAAGAGAGTGAAGTGTCCTAGATATCGATCGTACAATCATGCAAACACGTGCAACGGCCCCATTGGCATTTAGCAAATTGTATGTCGGCTTGACTAACCCATGGAAGAAGACATGTCCATATCACTCTCCAACACCATCTTTATCCTTATACTTTTAGTAGTATTATTAATGAGAGCGTATTAACATGAGTGCATAAGACTTATAGTAAATTACTACTAGTATATTATCAACTACGTATGAGTTTGTCGACAAGTGATAATTGATTATCAGGTCCTCGATGTGTATTGAATAGTGATTGTTTGGCAGCAGGATGAGGTGGAGGATGCAGCAGATATATAACCTATGAGTAGTGCCACTCGTGTGGTAGGTCAATGTCACCACTGCCTAATCAAAATTAAATTATTCGTCAATGGGTACCTGACTGCCTAATCATAAACAGGATTTAGAGAAAGAAAGAGGAAAAAATCATCACTGGCACGTGCATCTATCACAGTATGTATGTACAATAGCACTAGGCAGGAACAAGTAGAACTGTACAAGAAGTGAAAATAAATACTCGTATTCTTAAGCTCAACTAACGTGGTTCAATATTAAGTCTTTATACTGATGAATCATGAATTGGTTGGTTATAAAAAAAAAGGGTACAACTCGCCGATTCAACGTTATACGAACAACAACAAATAAATTAAACTCAGTCAAATTCCATCTCAGATAGGGTACTGAGTAGGTCCGATTTAACCTCATCTTATTGCTTATATCTGATTGTTGTTGGTTAGTTTCCGTTTTTTTTAAACTAATGTTCATTTAGCCTTTCGAGTTCGTGATTGAGGTCGCCCATAGACTTGCCAAATGAGCCCGTAGCTGATGAATACATAATAATTTTGGAGAGGGGGAACAAGCATGGCTTACTAATCTTGTAATCGAGAATGTACTTCTTATTTAAGTTAATTATCAACCATGCTGGTCTTGTGTGTATCTATGTAAATTCTCAATCGAAAAAATTATATGCACATTGTTAAATCCTTTTTACAGAAACACAAATAAAAGCGCGCAAATAAAAGTGTTAAATATACTTCGTATTTGAGATGGTTGATACTATGATAAGAGTTTAGGTATTATTACAGCTTTGATACAAAAGTTATATACTAATACACACATATAGATACGGAAATACCGATTAATTGTGTCTGGTCTTGTTCCAATAAGCCAATCAATCATGGACTCATTTTGACCTAGTGATGGATGATTGACGAGAGCTAGAAGAGTGGGAAGTCAAAACAATTTAGTGAAAGACACCTGTACATCCAATTGCTTGTTCATCTAAAAGCAAAACATTTGCCTTTGGATTATTTTTGAATGTAAAAGCAAAACATGAATAATAGTGTGGCAAAAAGTACATTTTAATTGAATTCTTGAACCTGGAATTAGATATACTATAAAGGATATTAAATGTCTCCAGGTGGTGCAAAAAGAGAGACAGATAATAATAAAATGCATGTCATTGTCTTTTGTACTACTGATGATTAGATTCCACAGTTCTGAAGGACAATCCAGAATGCCATGAGATTAAATTAACCAAGGAAGTACTACCATATATTCGTACTACTGCCATCCTGTGCAACCGTGCAGGTTGTATGTTCAATGAGTTTATTGAGAAAGAAAAATACAAGAAAGATATACAAGAATCCGACAGGCAAAAGTTTTCTTTTCTGGCATGTAATTGTGTTATTCTTCAAATTTCAGGTCCGTACACTGTATAATATGATTGCCACTTAATTAGAAAATGAATATGAGATGCAGGGATAGTACTTGATTAGGTGGATGGTAGGCCATGCGTAGTTACAAATTACAACTAATACTTCCATTCGATCCTTGATTAATCTCCATCGCATCGCTAAGTACGACTGTCCCCCAACTAGTACGTAATTGATCAGATCGAGTAAGAAATATTATTAGGACCATCCATGTCACCAACTAGTTCAGTTTAGTTGAAAAGAACATGACTAGAAATGCTTCATTGTGTTTCTACAAAATTTCACTGTACTAAGTCTTCGAACAAGAGACGAGAAAAACTTGCGTAAAGGTCAACCTTCTGCTGCATACCTAGTTACATCGCGTTAATCGCATTGCATATACTAATTCAGACTATATATAGACATAAACTGTCTAAACATTGCTCGGTGTACAGTACTGACGAACCTGGAATTTTTACGGGGCGCAAGTAAGCTATCCCTTTCCAAAAAGAGTGAGATATTGGCCTTGTTTGGGAGAAAGAAAGAGCACTTGGTAGTTAGCGGTTAGTAAGAGCAGTTTTGATTAGTTATTTGGTACATATACAATTAGCACTTAATTAGTAGTTTTACGGTGCAAAATATTAATGAATATTAAAAATGCTATCATGACTAGCATTCTGGGACAAAATGCAATTGCTCACCAAACAAGTCCAATAATAGTTTGACAAAGTTAAAACTACTCATACTATAACAAAAAACTACTAACTACAACAACAACAAACAACAACAACAACAACAAACGAGGGTAAATCCCCATTCAATGGGGGTGCTCGCGGGTCAGGATGTACGCAACATTACCCTTGTTTAAGAAAAGAGAGAGATTGTTTACGAAATTGGCCCATGCATTGTTGCATTGATTGTCTTCCTAAATGCCACTAACTACTCTTCCTAAATGCTATGTACCAAACAATGCCAATGAATGGCGGACCATATTAGCTTTTGAAGGATGTAAACAACCTTTTCTCATACTTATGTACTCATATGTACTCCATATTTTCACAATGTTAAAATTTTAACTTATATCACGACAAATTAAACCAAGCGATACACGCATTGATCATATTTGAAGTAATGTTCATCAGCAAGATCGAGATGTATGTTGAACTTGATTGAATTCAATCTTAACGAAACAATATATATACATTTTCTATTGTTTGATTTGTCGCAAAAGGTAAAAACATATTCTACGCCGCAATTGGTCGGCTTGCAAGCACCGGTAGTCCTGGGATCCCTCCTGTATCCGATATAGTTGCGGCGACATGTATGGCTTATACGTACGTACACTCATAAACTTCTAATTTAAAGTATAAATTCACACTGAGACACCTGCTCGGTCTAGTTCATCGAACTATAACAATAACTTCAGTAACAAATAGTGCAATCCCATAAAGTGTGTCCCAAAGAGGCAAATAAGAAATCAACTTTATAGGACAACATTAGATGAAGTTTGGTGGATTTAAACAAGGTACGTAAAACCGGCAGAAATGACAACTTGACAAGTACTAGTGTACTACTTGTAGTTGTATGCTCTAAAGCCTCGAGTTCTTTTTATCTACACATGGTTTAATTAAACGCCGATAGGTGAAACGTGATATAATTTCGTCATTATCTATTTGGTGATTTCTTTATAACTTTGTACTGTAGTACTGTAGTCCATATAGATCATAGATGCATAAATAATGACCCTTCTTCACAGGCTAAAAGGTAAAATCACTCATCAGCCATTATATTCATCCTGATCTGGACACTTCATAAAAGGGACATTATTCATTGTTTTACTTTGTTAATGACAATTGTCAGGTTATGCTATGTAACTAGTAACTACTCGTCTACTCATTGTAGGGACATTATTCATTGTGTTACTTCGGCAATGACTCGCATGTAATAGTGAAACAAAATCTGGTGTACTTTTTTTTTTTCCGTTTTGTTTATAAAACTGGGCTTCTAGCACGGATTCTATTAAGCAGACATCAACTGAGGACAATATAACGCAGGTGCCAACAGCTTAAGTTCTTTGATTTATCATTGTACACAACGTTTATCAGACTAGCCGTCAAATAATTTTGTTTTTGTTTGCATTGGTGACGTAAAACTGTAAAAGCAAGAGCATGTTTTATCCATTTGAATAAAATAGAGACATAAATACTTACTCGGAAATAACCTCTCTGTTTTCTTAAACAGGGGTAAGGTTGCGTACATCATGACCCGAGCACCCCTATTTAATGAGGATTTACACTCGATTGTTATTGTTGTTGTTGTTGTTGAGAGACATAAATACTTACGGAGGTCGAGCAAAGTGAAAGGTGGTCTGTCCATGAGAGTGATGAGAGCATGAGTGAGAGAAACCAAATAAACCCAATTAAAAGAGAAAAAGAAAAGAAAAATAATGCACAAACACGTGTGTGCTATGGCTGTGTTTTGTTAGTCTACAGTGTAATAGTGCTACACTTTAGTTTTTTCCAGTTCCATTCATGTTGAGTTTAGTTTTAGTTATAATTTTAATTACCTTTATTATTTTATAGTTCAGTTTAGTACTTTTCCGGTTCATTTCAGGTCTTAACACTAATTTTCTTAACATTAATTTGTTTTCCTTTTGGTAAACTGGAGTTGAAATCAGTGTTACGAAGTGAAGTCTTCTGGGATGGATTTACTCCATCAATTAATAGAAGCAATGGCTATCTATCTACTACATTAAATCCTAAGAAGTAGCTAGCCAAGCTGATAAACGTAACTAGAGCCAAAGTACATACATGTTTACATTCGTCCATCAGTCCATGTTAGCAAAAAAATTTCTTCTCTTCCATTAGCACAAATTAAAGTGGCAAACATGCACAATTACAAAATGTTGGAGACAGAGAAAGGAAAAGGCCACAATGTCACATACTAGTAATTGATAGAGTAATTCCTTCCCCACATTAAAATGTTGGCTGCCATGCATGAACCCATCTTTTCATACGTCTATGTCACCTAATTATTATCCGTCCGTTTTATTCTTGTCGTCATCTTAAATTGTGGCAGTGTTAGGCTCAGTAGGACAAGTTCAGCTGGCATGATTTTTGATCTAACGGTAGATTTTCTGTTGCTGTTATCATTTATAAGGAGCTGAAAGAGTCCTAGTATAATTGTTCGGTATAAGGTTTAAGTTTTATGTTCAAATCTCCCAAGTTTTACATGTGTAAGACTTCTTTGTAACAAAAACGATGATGAAGAAACATCGAAACATTTTATAACATTTTTAACCAAGCATGACCTTACACCTCAATTTGAAAAGTATTTATACCATAGCAATCACAACTAGTAGTTTACCCAGAGCAAAAAACTTCTATTTAATTTCAATTCAATCTTGTTAAGGAAAAATCAGTTTAAATCACTTCATATTCAAAACCATTCATCCAAAAAACATTAATAACACCTGTTTTTGTGTTAATTTAAAAGTTTCAATTCAATAAAAATGAAGGATTTCAAAAAATAGAGTTGAAACATCTATTATGTGGGGTCTCAATGCTTGGACAAGGTCTTCGTGTTGGCATCCATTGTGTAGAGCAAGAAGGTGACTGAGAATGATATAAAATTTCATAAATTTTTTGGATTTATAGTTAAGGATGTTGATACCCCGGTATTGCTCGACAAGCTGTGACCCTCCTGTACTCAAAAGAAATACACAGAAAGGACTTCAACTGAATAAATAAAAATACACCGAATTTCATAAGTGTGCTATCTTCGTGTCACTATCTTTTGTTTTGTTCTCATTCCAGAATATACACCGGCATATGTATTTTGCGCACGAACACATTGTAATATTATCTGTAATCCTCTACCTTTACCACTCCTAAAGTCCTGAGTCCCGACACTTCGATCTGCCCATCTATATCGTACATTTGTACTCTAACTAAACTACTAAAAGTGTCTGAAGCAATAGATCTTTCTTCTCATGAATTTAGCCTTTGTTTTGTTCGTATGTAGTATTACAGTTCAGTTGTTTTCAATTATTGTATAATAATTTAACTGCACTCAATTTCTCCTATTCATTTCAGTATACTTCAATTTAATTAAGTATTTTCCAGTTCAACTCAATTCCAATTTAAAGTATTATAGATGAACAAAAGACACCCTTAATCCAAATCCAGAGAATTTCCCACGGTTTCATCATTTCATAAAGATCTCCTGCCTAATGTAAATGATTAGGCGGGGACCAAATTGTCCTGTCAGAGTTGAGAAGTTGTAATGACATTTATGCGTTGTATTGTATATTTGTAATTTCATTTGCAGAGTTGTCCGCCTGTCAGGGCAACAAGCTACTAGATCTTCAGGTTAGTACGAGATATCATTTGGTAATTTTGCTCGAAAAGGCAACACTAGGTATTGTGCTCTTTTCCTTTAAAAAAAAGAAGAGGAAAGTAGGTATATAATTTTATGTCATAATAACGGAAATCACAAAAACTAGTGATAATCGAGCCCCTAACATTAGATCTTAATTAAATAATTTCGCTGCCATAAAATTTTCTTTAAATAAATAATATTCAAAATGTTTTTCCATGTGTGTACCACATGAGGGGAAAAACTTGTCTAATCCTTCATGTCAATAACCTACCGATCTTTCTCTTTATATCTCTCTAGAATTAAAATAGGGATGCTTTATTTATTAGGTGAGAAGAAATGAGACACATTTAAACTATTAGGTTTTTGACCGAATAGCTCAGTATAGTAAGTCCCCACACGAGGGTCAAAAACTCAAAATCCATCAAAATACATGTTTCGAAAAGAGAGAAAAAACAGAATAAATGTTACTTAGTACAAAGCTGATTTTGCATATCAATTTGTGCCCAAATTACAAAATAGTTTACTAATGTGAGGTTGGTTGAAATGGTAAACAAGTTCATACCACATAGTTTGAGCCTCAACTGTAGAGAACCTCGTTGGGAGACTCACTAACCACAGTCAGGTGTGAGAACCCAATTGGATTCGGATGTAATTGGAGCAAAGCTCTGATAAAATAGACGGCCAATAATTTTTTTTTACAAAACCTTGCTGCGTTGTTTCTCTTTACATGGATATCAACCACCACCCATAGTATACAACATGCTAAATAACAAATGTGCATCACTGTAAGTTAGTATATGTTTTTCATCCAGGGCTTCGTATTTTTTGGATAACCGATGACCAAGAATGAAGGCTAAAGAAAGTTTATAAATTACTTGTGATCTTGTAGGTTCAAATATGCAAAGATATAATAAGGTTGGGTGGCACGTAAATATTTAAACCACGAACACATGAAACAAGTAAGAAAGCTAACTTACTACATGGACAATAGGGTGGCTTAGCAAACCGTCGCGCAACAACCCTAAAAATTGGATCCCCAAAATTTACCTCGAATGAAACCCAAAATACCATTGTTAAGTATAGGTCAAATTTGTGGAATGACAAATGATATTTGATTGCCAGATCAGGAAGAGAAGTCAGAAATGTGTCACCAGTAAGGCAGTAAACAACTCAAGATAAAATTGGGGTTTGGTTAATGTCGTTTAAGAATGTCCAATGGAGGAATCTCTAATTACTTATTAGCTTCGCAGATTAATACTAAAATATTTGAGCTGATATATTATCAATGGGGGACTTGAGGGGGAGAAAAAGGAGGTTTATAATGTATAGAAAAAAAATATGATGTATGTCGGCCATTAAGGGAACCAAACCAATTTAGTATTGATTATTAAATCATCCACCTCCTGCTTCCTCTAGTGTTTATAAACATGGTGGTTGTTCTTGCCTTTGGTTCTCCATAACCTCTCATAATAAGCAACAGCCATCATCTAGCTAGCTTCAAGCAAAACAGTAACACAAACCATAAAAGATCATAAACATTTACAGTTAAAATGACTGGTTCTGGTTCCCCTTGTGGTGCTTGCAAATTCCTTAGAAGGAAATGTGCTAGAGGTTGTGTTTTTGCTCCTTATTTCTGTCATGAACAAGGTGCTACTCACTTTGCAGCCATTCACAAAGTCTTTGGGGCAAGCAATGTCTCAAAACTTCTTGCTCATTTGCCCGTAAGTGATCGGCCTGAGGCGGCTGTTACCATTTCCTATGAGGCTCAAGCGAGGCTTCAAGACCCTATCTATGGCTGTGTTTCTCATATCTTTGCCCTACAACAACAGGTAATGATTTTGGTCAATTATGGCGCACTTGTTTCTTGCTTTATTCTCTTTAGTTGGCCTCTTTCGAGTTACCTTGCAAGCCTATCCATGTTGAATTATGAGTTCAAGCAATAATTCGGGATCATGCATTTTGTGTAGGTTGTTACCTTGCAAGCACAACTAGTTGCTTTGAAGCAACAAGCAGCTCAAAATTTGATACAAAACAGCTCATCTTCTACAAGTCAAAACCCTAATCATGGGAAAAACACTTCCATTAACTACCCGCAAGATGTTCAAAGCTGGTTACAATCGGAGTATCCACACATGGTACCCCCGTTTGATCCTAATCTCAACTGTAAGGCTGAATCTTCAACCCTATATGGGGATCATCAAGGTGGGTATTTGAGCCATAGTCAAAACTCAATGGTGCACGACGATCAAGATGTCTCATTTGCTAGCTATGAAGGATCGTCTTCAAACTACTCCGTGGCTAAGTCTCTTGAGTTAGAGCACTCAGCGAAATGGCCTTACCAAGATGCGAACGACCTTCACTCCATGGCTTTCGGCTATCCTCAACACTCTTGAAGGAGATGGAAGAGAAAGTGCAAGAGTATGGGTGAAGATAAAACTTCATCAACTAGCCAATTTTTGAAATGATACTTGCATAGATCTTCTGATATTTCTTCTTGATCGAAGAATTAATCTGCGATTTGGCGTCTATGATTACATGGTATCTCCATATATACCACCTAGCTCTAAATTGATATGTTTATACTTTAGAAACCCTAATCTACGATCATCTGCCATATATATAGTTGCTTCTTTAGTCTTGGGAAGCATGAAGGTGCAAGATCAAATTAAAGATGATAATAATGTGATTTTTCCCCTTCGAAATGTTATTGATCTCTCTATTCATTTGAGCTTTATTGACGGAACAAAGACCTAAATTAGACCTAAGTTAGCTACAGTCATCGTAAAGCTCATAAAAGAAAGGTTTACCCTTTCCGTAACCTTGTTGATCTTTCTCCTTGAGTTCGATCTATAAGTAGTTGTTGATCGGTTTTTTTTTGTGGAAAGAAATGTTAAAATTCATTATTGTCCCTACATAATGTCAAACCACTTCGGCTATATGATTCGGCATGCTTGCAAGCTCAATCAACATAGTATGAGTATCAAGTACTACTGCACTTCAGAATTTTAGAAACTGCAGCGCGTGTGTATGGCATGTTTAATTTGTGCTATCTGATAACTGCTAGATTGCTAGTAATTATTGGTAAACATGACCAATATATATTTCAAATTTCCTGTCATATGACAGAGATTGTCTTGCCTTACTTCTCCTCCTATGAGCTTTAATCGAATGTGAAGCATGATTATAAGAACTGTCAGCTTCTTAATATATCCTTCAATTGCAGTTTGTTATTTTGTAAAAAAATTACGAAAATTCACGAGTAAAATTTTTCTTTTGTTAAAGAATATCGAGAAATCAAATTTCTTTTGCTTGAATTTGTTAATTCATACGTTGTGCTACTCTAGGACATAAGAGATGGCCGAACTTAGCTTCTATGGATCTCAATCTGTTTGCTTCAGCTGTGCAGTGTGAAAGCATAGGAGATTAATCCTATATACGAGTGTGAGGTAAGAAAAGGTACAACCTCTTTAGTCTTGATGACAACTATGGTGTTACATAGCTTGATAATAGCACTTCTTTGGGATCTGCTATGAGTATATGGGTATCTATTATTCTCCTCGCTAGGTCTTAGGGTCAACGTACACAACAATATGTTTGATAATTTATGGAGATGATATAAGGTGTCCTCAACTTAAAAAATAAGTATTCTTGTTCCCTAGGCTAGAAGTCGCAGCTTATTTGTGAAAATTAAGATCATCTTGCTGGTACGGTATGCCTAATTAACCACAAGCAAATCGAAACTGTATTTTGTTCGTATGTGGTAATACAGTTCAATTGTTTTTAGTTTAGTTGAGTTAAGTTTTTTTCCACTTCAATTCAGTTTAGTGTTTTTCAATATAGTTAAGTTTTAGTTATAACTTTGACTGCCCTCAGTATTTTTCAGTTCACTTCAGTCTTTCTAGTTTTTTTTCAATCCAGTTTAGTTTTTTTCCAGTTCTGTTAAGTTTCAATTCAGGTTCTTATAAACGAACAAGACACACCCTATCCCGAAACCTTGGATGCACTAAAGGTAAACTCTTAATTGAGGTCATAGCATCCTGACCTCTCTTGTTTGAGAACAAATTTTACGCAGTTGTGGTAGAAACTTGCACTTTTAGCTAGACATGTTTTGCTTAAATACGAGAATTAGTGCCAAATATGTTTCTACAATGGGTTGGAGAAGGTCACTAATGACCAACAAAGTGTCTTTCAATAGGTTTAAAATTGAAGTACTCTTATCATCTTATGGAGTTAGCCTGAACCTTACATAACTTAACTAACTATAAAGTTAGTTCTACAATGTATGAAGGGGTTTTTGCTCACAATAATCCCTACTTGGGGCTATTATCCGAGAATAATCCCTACTTCGGAAATTGCCCCCAATAATCCCTACTTGGACCCTTGTGTCCCGCAGCAGTCCGACGGCTAACGCTGTTAAATTTTCCGTTTGTACCGTTAAAGAGTTTCCAATACATACTATATTGTACACTTATTCCTTGATTTTTTTAAAAAATTGCTTTTCGGAGACATCCATCCACTCAGTCCCTTATTTAATTTCACAAGTATTCCCTTATAATTTTCGTTGTTATCTTAAATCCCATACTATCGGCATAATCAAAAAATTAATAATCATTTTTTTAAAAAATATTGTGTGAATTT
>ONZK01002028.1:281485-294661 GCA_900322385.1 Pharnaceum exiguum | reverse complement strand
ATGTGGGACACAAGGTTTCAAGTAGGGATTATTGGGGGTAATTTCCGAAGTAGGAATTATTACCGGATAATGGCCCCAAGTAGGGATTATTGTGGGAAAAAACGCCATGTATGAATGAAGTTCCTACATTAAACTGAAAACTATCATAAGATAAAAGAAAATTGGGAGAAAGAAGCGCTAGGGAGTTGGTGTGTTAATTTGAAAGCAAACACTAAATGCGAATGCAATACCAAGCATGTGCTTTGTTCGTAGGCAATGCAAAATATGTACACTTATTTTACACGGAGTTTTAGGTAGTGTGATTGTTTAGTTGTGTTACTCCACTAAAAATAAGAGCATAAACGAGCTACCCAATACTAAACATTAAGGGCATAGGTAGTATTTAGTTTGTTCATTGAAAAACACTGTACATATGTATTTAGGGTGTATTTTGTTCATATGTAAGATAATGAACTGAAAATGAACTAAATTGAAAAAAAAGAACTGAAAAAAATAAAAGAAATATAATAGAATTGAAAACGCTAAATGTAGTTCAAATTATACTATAAATGAAAAAAAAACGAAATATAACAAAACGTTAATATAAATGGTCATATAACATTCACCGGATAAATTCAGATAACTTGGCTGAAATTTTGATAATATACCTGGACAACACGTCTGGCAAATTAGCTAGAAGATGATCCAGCATCTATCTCCCATTCCCAATAGATCCACCGGCCACCACGAGAAGATACTGAGTCTCCGTATATGAAAAAATTGTGGGCTGAATCAAAAGAATTAAAGTAAAGAAGTCAGCAAATATGAAAAGGAGAAATAAGCAAATAGTTGCATCCAGAACACTTCAAATTGTGTAGTACACTACCATATAATTGTGATGGAAAAAATAGTACTCGAGCAGCGCAGTTTGTTTTCTTGGTTGATCGAGTGACTCAAATGGGCAGGGTGAGCCTAAGATATGAGGAAAATCTTTTTGTTTTTCTTCTTTAGATAAGGCATTGTGCAGCAAAATCTTGTAATAGTGAAAGGACCATTCTTGATTGCAAAAGAAATAACAAAAGCACTATTCTCCAAAGTAGCTGGGAAGGAGAAAAGGACTAGCTATCTAGGGCATCCATATGTGTATATAATATGATCATAATGGAAATCATTCTGCTATTAGGTACGTTTAGTGGCCACAAATAGTGCAACTAGCTATGAGTGGCCCTCGTTAACAAACGCTTCTCAGCTTGATCCCCAGTAGAGTTCAGTTGAATCATAGAAAGCAAGTAATAACCAAACTTATAACAAATCCTAGATTAGTAATGCCGAAGCAAACGCAACAAAGTTACGTTCTGTAGAATGCGCGTTACTACTACTAAACTTGCAAACTTCCACCACATCATGCATCACACCCCATCTCAGTTTCCAAGGGGCAAAGAATCGGATGTTCAGATTATTGATGAACTAATATAATTGGACTTCATGATCATGTGACATACAAATAGTTTACTGATGAGAAAAATCAAATAGTAAGTCATTATGAATTATGTAAAGAAGCAAAATGACAATAATTAGAACTAGGACAGACACGAGTTCTACTGCACACAAATTTGAAAATTTTGTATACACGATACCATTTTTTAGTAGACTTGAAATAGTTATTAGTAAGCATTACAAAACTAATCAACAGCCAGCGTTGTCGATCATTTGTTAACGGTTTCCACTTGTCTCTCACTAGATCATTGAAAAAATAAATACAACATTTTCACTACGTACATGAAGCAACAAATCAGAATGCCATAGAAATCAAGTAAATGCCAAAGGTAATAAAAGAAAAAGGACCTTCGGGCATAAATGTAACGCATTCAAAGTGTCTAGGGCAAAAGACTATGAGAGCATAAAAACAAGTTGAAAGGAAGATAATTACAAAGAGCATAAGCCAATGATTAACCTGTTGCGCTTCCAAAAGCTGGAAAAAGCTAACTTAACTTTGCTCGCTTGAGCATGATTAGGTTTTTGACTTATAACGATTTTACCCCTTTTTCTATGCTCGACACTTTGAAAGACTTCGGCCCTCCGTGCTTAATAGATAGTACTCGCAGAAGAAAGCACGCATCTAATCTCACAAAAAAAAATTAGTGCGGCACCTAATTTTGAGAGTACTACGCCGATAAGGCTATAGCAACACCCAAAAACATGTATCTCGTCTTGGGCCATATGTCAAATGTTATGGACTATGGTCCATATGAGTAGCAATTTGTTATCTTGGACCAAACGGGCGGAAGTGGGTCTTCCTTCTGCCCCCATTCCCAATTTTTTTTTTAGAAAAAAACTTGTTTGACCTTTCGGATCAATAACTCATATAGTTTTGTCTCCATCTCTTGGGCGCCCCCATCTCTTTCTAGAAAAATAGTAGTTTGTTAGATTTGGAGAAAGAAATATATTTTACACTACTCGTCTTTTGACCCATTGGGTCAGTCTAGTAATGTCGTGCTGGCTTTCAGAACGCCTGAATATAAATAATCAATCAATATAAGATACGCAAAACTTTCAACAAATTTTGATCTTTTTTAAGGGGTAAGGAGTATTTTATTTTATTTATATTTATAAAGGGGTATGTGATATTTTTATACGTGGCCATGGTAGCTCTAACAAAATCCGAATTCCAAAAACAAAAAAACTACGATGTTTTCATTTATAAAATTGTTACTCGCATTCACATAGAAACTACCTTAAAACTTAATTGTCACTAAAACATTTTTATAAAATATATTCAATCATAATTTCCAGTTTTTTAATGGAGCTAGGACCTTAACATCGCGTGTACATTTGTCTTCATATCACAAAAACTTATACGTGCCGGTTTCATATATGAGATAAGGAATCAAAAAAAGAATTAATTAGTGATATGTTTTTAATCGTTAGTGATATGCACGCAGATTATCCTGCATATTAGATTATCAGATCTTATGCGTGCTCATTATCTCGCAACTAATCACCAACAAAATAAGCATGCATAAGAGAAATTCTACGAGGGTAACTCATAAGATTTTTATAAAAAAATATTTAAGGAAATAAGAATTGGAGGTCGCGTGTAATAGAAATAACAACAACAACAACAACAACGAGAGTATATCCCCATTCAATGGGGGTACTCGGGTCAGGATGTACGCAACCATACCCCTGTTTAAGAAAATAGAGAGGTTATTTTCGAGATTGACTAATTGATAAATTGACTCTTGTAATAGAAATGATTGTTTAATACACTAGTACATTATAACGAAATTCGAAACTAACTAAACTAAATTAAAAGATCAGAGTAGATTGAGTTGAATCGACAAAACCATCGATCGGTGCTTCATGCATGCAATGCATTCTCCAGTCCAAATAGGTCGATAAAGAAGTAAGAAAAAGGGAAAATTTTTCATATCTATTTGTCACTATCATTAAAAGTGAGACAGAAAACGTTTGATAGGACTCAGAGACACCTTCTTGCCTACATGCACTTTTCCTTCTCCCTTAGACGAAGACTAGCTTTCCTCTCTTTCTTTTGAGCTATCTAATAGACTAATACGACTCCTCCACACTCGTGATTCCATCTTACTTTTTTGTTCTAAAGTGATCTCCTTTCTCTTTTGTCTTTTTTTTTGGCCGTAATAGAACAAAAAATGTCTCCATGATCTCTTCATCAGGTTCTACTTGAACTACTCACTATACAACAAACAATTACCACTCAAACTAGCTAGTAATAATATACTTATAATTAATCACTTTCAGTTTTTAGTGATGTGGTCTAATTATTTGAAAATCATATTGGACGAATTAATTTTGAGATAAAAGTTCAAACAATGTTAATGTTAGTTCCCAATTTGTTTATTGCCTCAAAATGACGATGTATGAAGATGGTCAACTTGCTTGACTGAATTCAATGGCTTTGTTAAATTTTCTACTTTTTGTCGAAGGTTAAGGGCTCGAAAAGATTAGGAATTTTAAGTAGTTTAGCTTTTTCTTTCTGCTATGTTAGTGTGGCAATCGTCATTGTCCCCACTTTGCTTCAAGACACAATTTGACTAAGCAAGTAAGCTGGTATACCACAAATGAAAGCAAACCACCGCGACAAACTAGAATCGGAATAGTTAAGTTAACCATGCCTTTATTTTCAAGGTCAAAGCTTCGATCAACAGCCTGAAAAAAAGGGATGTTCCAATGGGCCGGGGAAACTAGTACTAAGAGAGAGCTTTGCGAAAGAAAATAAAGGTTACACTTGTGTAGATCTTACCCCGACGTTTGTTTTCTTGGTTCTTTTTACTTTTTTTTTAAAAATTTATGGAAGCCTAACGGTTTCATGAGCATCATTATTGGACAAACTTATGAACATTTAAAGTTTTATTACCACTCTACTATAGTCCCGACTCCCGAATGATAGATACACTTGTTTTGCCAACTGCTAAGATTAGATACCGTATGTACAGTGGTAAGAAAAATGCATGCGAACTTGATAATTGCAAAATGACTAATGTCTATAATAATAATCTTATACATATCTATATATGAGGCATGTTTCAGGAGCTCTAAAGCATGCCACATAGGACGGATTGCACTAGAGGCATTTTTCAGGAGCTCTAAGGTGTGCCACATAGAACGGTGAGCTCTAAACTGTGCCACATAGGAATAAAAAACACCAATGAATGATTGACAACAAAAAAAAGTACATAGCAATTAAAAAACACTAATGACAGGATTTCTTTTGTTGAAAAAAAAAATAACGTAAAAGAAATTGCTAAAAAAATCAAAAAGAAAATAATTGTACCCGTAGGAGACTAGGCCATTATTTTCTTTGAAACATTTTTTCTTTTATCTGGCTGCTAACGAGGCTAAAGAGTGATTGACTTCATTTAAGTTTTCTACCTTTAAATTGGATAAGATGTAGTAGATAACAAATTTTATCAAGTTGGATACTTAATGATTATGAAAGACGGCAACCGCTTGTGGCATTGTCAGTTTATCACCATCAAAAATCAAAGTTTCAATTTAGATTTACCTATACTCGAACATTCTCTACTTTCACACTAATTAAGATCATCATCAATTCAAACATGTCTTTATAATATTCCATTAATATGGTATATATGATTGAATGTATTTTGCAATATTTTTTCTATCTCATAAATTTGATCGACCGTTCTACTAACCCGACCCGCTTTGTTGTCATCGAAATTACAACAAAGGAACAAGTGTTGGTGAAAAAGTTTCTGATAAGTTTATCAAATATAAAACACTACAAATCTTATCCTATCACTCTGTACATACTTCCGTTTATATCTGTTGTTGTTCATTTATTGTTGAGTTCAAGTCCATCTCTCCCTTTTATTTCTAGCTGTTCGATTAGAAGTTTCGTAGGCTTTTATCATGATCTTATGATTTTGCATTGTTTTAATTATCCAATCAACTATCCCTCTCAACCTATACTACATATTTTATTTGCACGTAGCTTTTAATTTCTACCTGATCGATTAGAAGTTTAGTAGGCTTTTATCATGATCTTATGATTTTGCATTGTTTTAATAATCCAATAAACTATCCCTCTCAACGTATACTACATATTTTTGCACGTAGCTTTCACTATATATATGATTTTGCATTGTTTTAAGACTTTTTGATGTAATAGCACAAGGTATAAGGTTTTGTAGGTTTATTACATCAAAAAGTCTTAAAAAGACATATAATATTAAATTAAGTTCTTTTTGTGCACAATATTAATTTAAGTTTAACAATGAATATTGAGGCACGATAAATTTAATCTGATCCATACAAAAAATTATACTAAGGAACATAAAATTTATCATCTAATAGTTGAAAATTCAATAAAATTTATAAAATCGTGGACCGTGCAACGCACGGGTAAGAAAACTAGTTGAAACCTCATTTTTAACCAATTAGTTAAGATCTCATTGGTAATCATTTTATTAATCTGATCTGATCAAATAATTGTTAACCTGTACGCCAAAGTGCTAGCTAGAGCCTAGAGACAATAATCTAAGTTACTGTGCGAAGTACTCCAGGTGATCGATCTCCATAATGGATCCCAAGTCTTATCTAGGCATCTAGAGTATTATCTATACACTTCATATATAGCCGCTAAGGCTATACATTTTGCAAGCTAAATAGCTTCGAGCCCTCCTTGTATGGTTGCAGAGGTGTTTTGTGTCTTCGTGAAGCAAAGGGACGACTCGATATTTTCATCTTAGACGCGTGGGATCAAAACAACACGGGCGACGAGCCGACGAGCGTCACATGAAATTAAACAAGTAACAATTTGGCCTGGTCAAATTTGGTTTTTATAATAGAAAATTTAGCTGTAAATGTATTAGATTGAGATTGAGATTGAGGCCCTACAAACCATAGTTTGAGACTTTGAGACTTAAATCTCCCTAGTCCTTGGTACGTGCATTACTAACTTTTTTCTAATCTGCTTGACACAAGTTTTTTTTGGTTTTCAATCTGCTCGACAAAAGTTTAGTGACAAAATGAATTACTTGAGTTTACGTTGCACAAATGCAATGTTAATATGTTATGCATGCCAACTATTGGGAATATGTACCACATTAAAGAGAGAGTAGAGGTTTCTTCTATATATAAGTCTAAAGGGTTACTCCTCCTATTGCCAATTGATTTTAGGATGGAACCCCTCTAGGCCCGTCTGTGGTTATTGCCTCATCTCTCCATCTAGGCATGCAGCTGCAAGTGTGCGCGCGACCCAAACCTAACATGGTATCAGATCAGCTGGTATATCTTGGGCCCTCCCCCATTCTTAAGACGGTCCCACCCAGATGATATGCCTGGGCCCTTAAGTTCATGCCAGAGAGAGTAGAGGTTTCTTCTGTATATAGGCCTGGCCTAGAGGGTTACTCCTCCTATTGCAAATTGGTTTTAGGATGGAACCCCTCTAGGCCCATCTATAGCTATTGACTCCTCTCTCCATTTGGGCCTGCAGCTGCAAGTGTGCGCGCAACCCCAACTTAACACCAACCCAAATCCACCAGACTACATAGATATATGCGTATGGGCGTATCAATATATGATGACTGGCCGTGTGTCAACGTCAATATATTGAGACTCGAGGAAATAAAAAATTGAGATTATCTTTTTGAATATTACGGTGTAAATGAATCTTCGACTCACCGATTTTCGAGTTGTCATCTAATTACACGGGTTTCGCACCCAGGACAAATGGTTTTGTGTTTTTATCCGCTACGTACAACAACTATATTATTGATGACCTTGACGTGCGAAGCTGGTTTTGATAAAATTTCACAAGGTTCTTGACCCCGAGTCTTTAATCCTAACCGTTTGCTTCAACACCAGTTTGCATTTGAAATCGATGATCTACAGGAAGATTTTGTTATGATCATAAAGCTTAAGACCGCAATTAAACTACGATATCAGATAATAATCAGATATGAGCTAATCACAATTCCGAAATGATCGAGAGGCAATCTCATGAAGTCATGATAACAGGGTCAATATATAAACTTATAAACTTATAAACACGGTACGACTTGCATTTTGTATATTGCATTGGCACAGCAAGAGTATCTCCAATATTTTTCTTTTAAGAAACAATAAGGATGGAGCATTTTCATTCACGCAGAACTAATATAATCCAATAGAACATATATAAGCAGTTGGAGCGAAATTTAAAGAACCTAGCTAATTAACTAAAATGATCCAATTAGAGGCAAGTTATGTATCTTTGAACCAGGGGAAAATAAATGAAACTAACCAAAATGGCTCTCGTATCATGTTGCCTCTCAGCTTACATGCCAAATTTCCAAACTTATACTAACAACTTCCTACTTATCGATCTCCTCTGACATTCTCTCTTTATATATATACAATCATGGGAAATATATATGGTTTACATTCATAAGTTCCCCCCACCCCCTCCTCTTTATTTGTTTGATTAATCTGATCTCATCATCCGAAGAGCAATTTCTTGAAGCTCGCCCATGTCATCGTGGGATCTCTTCCTTCCAACTAAACCCTCAGTTTTTGTGTGAATTAACCCCCCATATTCATGCATTGCCATAACCATTGCCATGCAATCACTGGCCTGGTGTTGGTCTATCGAGTCCAAGGAACTTTGCGGAGAAATGGGATCCATATGATTGGTGTTGTTGTTAACTTGATCATACATCAATGCTCTACTTTGGATGCCTGAATTTATGCTATTTCCAGGCCACTGTTGATGATGTTCCATGCTACGGTTATTGTCTACTAAGGTGTTGGCTAGTTGAGCCTTCACTTGCATCAATTGTGCTTGCAAATAAGCAACCTGTTTATCCACACCAAATTTTCCAAATTGTTAGAATACAAAAGTAATATATGCGCTATATAATAGCGAGAAAATGTAACAACCTATTTTGTTTGGTCGTTCAAGATGATGATTTTGTCGATAAAACAATTTGTAGTGTGCTTTTGATGTAGCTAGCATGAATGTTGATCATATAAATTAAAAGTCTAGTTGTGGCCTTAATTTTCATTTTAATAGCTAAACTTCGTAACAAATGGACTTCAGTGGAAACAGGTATTAACCTTTACAGAGTCCTAGCCAAATTTTGGTGAACTTCACCATTATCATTATTATTTAACTATTAGACATCGATTTTTATTAAATTCGTACGCAACCTTGCACCAATAGAATAGAAAGCTTTCCCTGATTGATCTTGAAAACTTGAAAGAAGAAAATACGAGCTAGCTAGGAGTATTTTGTGCTTTGCATTTGAAGTCAATTACAAGCTAAGGTGAGTTTTTTCAAGCAAGATCAGACCTAAATGAAGTTTGTAACGTATGATTGTATTGATCGATTTACCTGTTGTTGCAAGGTAAAAATTTGGGCAACACAACCATAGACCGGATCACGGATCCGAGCCTGAGCCTCATAAGCAATGGTGACAACAGCTTCACACCGGTCATGAACCGGTAAATGCAACAGTAATTTTGACACATTACTGGCCCCAAAAACCTTGTGGATGGCCGCGAACCGTGCCGGACCTTGCTCAGAGCAGAAGTAAGGTGCAAAAATGCAGTCTGCCGCGCATTTCCGCCGGAGAAACTTGCATGCTCCGCATGGAGATCCTGTACCAGCTGCCATAGTTACGATGAAGAGGGGAGAAAATAATGTAGTTTGTTAAGAGCGTGTATCTTCGGCACACGGGTGCACTAGGAAAGGGTGCAATCTATGTTAGGGTGGGTATAGTACTATGGTAGTACTTAACTAAAACTTAGTCTTATAAAAAGGGTGGCCTGGGTCACAATAAGTGGGAGGGGGTTATGTATTTATATATGTATGGAGAGAAAGCAGGAAATAGAGGGCCCTTAATGCAGGGTTCTAAGGGAACATTTGGTAATGGCTTCTTATATTTTATGATCAAATTATATAGTCATGGGGTATTTGGACTTGGACTGACCAGCTTCACTTGATCACTTTTTTTCTTATATAAAATTGTTAAGTATAATGATTATGTACGATGGCATAATATAATTATGGATGAAGTAGAAAGCTTAATAGAATAAGGAGTATATGGTTTGGTCGTAGTTTGATGTCATCTACAATGAATTGTTTGCTTTTGGAGTGGGGAGTATATATTTTAATGGTAACAAGTTTGATTTTTGACGACCTCTTTGTGTTCGTTTTTCCGCCGAACGCCGAACGTTGGAAACTGCTGTCATTTGTTTTCTTTCTGGCCATTGTCCACCTCGACGTGTCGCTTCTTTTTTACAAGTTATCTTTCCTTAGAAAACTAATGTGAGGGTTTCTAAAACATTGCAAAGAGCTCACCTTTGAATGTGTCTCATATGATTAGAGGTAATGTGTTCACTTTTCAAATCTATTTAAGATCAATTATTAGATAAATGGAACATACATTGATGCACATCTTAAAATTGGTTCACGTTAAAGAGATGTGGTTAGGTTTGATAACGCTGGTTATCACCGTTTTACCACTCAACTCTCTTCTTTTATCTGAATTTTTAACACTCACAGGCGGAGTTAAGACCTACTACTGTGTTACATTTGTAATAGTTTCTTTAGTAGCATAGCACTCGCAAAAACCCTCAGTGAAGTATTCCATCCTTCAGAGTTCGGATACCATTTTGCCGGCCAAAAGAGGATTAAGAAACCAATCATCGAGACTTATAGCCTATGAAAGTCGAAGCAAAATGCGCAAACCGACTACTAATTTAAGCTCGTAGATCACTCAACAAAGCGTGGTCAGATCAGATAGTGACATAGAAATTATTGGTATTTAATTCCCTAACGGATATCTTTCCTAAGTTCTTCAAACTTTCAAAGAACTCAAAGTGAATTTGTGAATCTTTTGACCATGGAACGAAGCATAAAACGTAACATAAAGAGAAATGAAGCTAATTTATTTCTCTTTTCTTTCACTGAAGTGGTCGCTTTATTATGGTACTGTTGCATTGTGTCGAGGAAATCCTAAGGCACAATAAATATGAAAAGTGGTTAGTGAAATTTCGTTGGAAATAAGTACTCTTTAGCTTTCACTCAAATTCACAACTCATTAATTAAGCCTTGGTCCAAAGGACCCAAACTCCCATTGTGTGGGAGTCAGCTACATCAAATGAAATTTTGAGCTCCTATTGATGGCATGATGAGGTTTTAGACATGGATTTTAGATGTAATAATAGTTATATCTTACTCATTAAACGTATAACATCTATTCCCTTAACCAATAAATGTTTGTTGGATTGTAGATATTTCTTTCAACTAACGTCAATCTACAAAACCAGATGCTTCATCTTCGTCCTCTAAATGAAAAAAAGTGCATATCTAATCGTCAATAAATTATACTCTTGGAAGGAAGTATTTCTAAAGAGGGTCTCTACATACGTTTAGATCGAACTCGAGACCTCGAAGCTGTTTACCATTCCAATCCAACTAACCTCACATTGGTTATTTATACGAAGTGTTAACTAGTGTATGTAGTTGTGTAGTTGAAATAGGTTGAAGAAAGACCAAAACCACAAAAGCCATAACTAGTAATTAATATTGCGAGGTAGCTTAAGATAGGTTGAGGAAAGAACAAAAGCCGGAGTCAATCATAATTCATAAGTACATGAAAGGGCACAGATATGTAACCACAACTCTGAAAATTATGTGATTTCGTCATCTCAAACCAAGGAAAATGGCAGTACGTACTAAAAGCTCTGCCTTCATGTAACTGCTTGTCATCATCATTACACTATCATCATCAATATATCAATAATTACTGCTCTACTAAAATTTCAGTAACAGAACAAATCTAAAAAAATGATGAACGGCCATGCATTGCCAATTTGCATGACTCATAAAATTTTAATCACCGTCGAGTGTCCTTGTTGCTTTAGTCTCGAACGTCATGACGTAGTTGAATAAACTTCTATTGATTCAATGAAACACATATCTAGTAGCGTCACTTATGCACATGGCGAACTTGATCAGACTTGAGAGAGACGAAAACTTAACGAGTGTTCTTGTTTCCTTACATTCTTCACATTATAAATAACATCGTCATACATTAAAAGAAAACTTATTGTATGAGGACTTTTTTTTTTGGGTGTAAAGGGTGCATAATGCCCCTATTGTATGAGGACAATTTATAGGTGATCTCAATTTTAGGGTCCGTGTGAAAACAAGAAAAAAAACAAGAACACTCTTTATACGTGATTTATAGGTGATGCCTAAGAATCTGTTAAAAAAAATACAATGCTCTTGACAAGTTTTGAACACATGAGTTTAGGTTACAAAGTTTAAATCAATTACCCCAACTTCATTAATTATTTGTCTCATGATCGCATAGATTTTGTGATTGGCAATGTTTTAACCTACGTTGGGTAATAGGTGAGGTGAAAAAACTATCAAATTAAACACCACAAAAGTATAAAAGTGTTACCAAAATACTTTGAAATCACTTCAATTTCAATCCCAAACACTACAACCATTATTATATGTTCTCATTAGGCTTCATAGCTATGAACTCTCAAATCAATCAAAACATAACGGCCGGATGGTAATGGATGAACCTTGAGAATAAACAAATCATGAGATGATGTACGATGTAAGCAAACATGCGACAAGCTATGGATCACCACATGTACCCAATATCAATTACAATGCGAGAACATAATTTAAAAGGAACGGAAAGGAAAGAGGATGATAATAATTGGAGTGAAGGAAAAAATGAACATCAAGAATCAGGATATCTGTAAGATCTTCCATCACAAGCGACAAAAACAAGAGTGCATAAGAATGTCATTAGCAATCTTTGAATCTGATTAAAGTACTCAATTCATCCATGTACACTATTGTTGATATGGTATTGTGATCATCAACGAATATTTAAACCTTGACATACAAATTATTGATATCTGTTACTTTTGTGTGCTATAATTGGTCCAAAAACATCTGTACTAGGTTAAGCTAAGGAACCATACATGTATCACTTTAATGAAAACTATGATGGTAGAATCTGATAAATAAATATAATCGCCATCGTCGTTTAGTTGACACTTTTTACAGAAGAGTTCCGGGAAGATTCATGGGTAGACTAGCCCCTAGATAGAATGCACAGAGCAAGGAAACTGTAGCCTCTAGCTGTCATGCCGCTTCTCACTACTTGTACCGAAATCTGACCTTCAGCAAGAACTGCAGCTTAACCTGTCATTAATCGTCAAAACATAATGTCAATAGCCCTCCACGAGGACCACGATTGATGTGCTAAGGTCATTGCTTTGACGGCACGTATTGCTAGACTGAGGGGTGATAGCCACACTATAAATGTAGACCTAAGATGCTAAAAAATAGAGTTAGACTTACTTGCGCTGTATCATAGACAATGTACTCGTTGTGCATGAGTTGTGAAGCTTTCACTTTTGAATCCACAGGTTTGCCGCAAGGCACAACTATCTCGTCCCTCCATTTAAAGAAACGTGTCTCGTTAGGTACTTTCACTCCCAGCCCTTTGGTTGAGTGACTGCCTTTCGGTGCTTTGTCCATGTACTAGTGAAAGATAAGCATTCAATTAAGTACATGACATTCATATATTTTCACATACGTACCAGTACCACCGTATATTTCTATTATGTGGGTGGGGTGGGGTGGGGTGGGGTGGGGGGGGGGGGGGGGGGGGGGGG
>ONZK01002028.1:257860-276467 GCA_900322385.1 Pharnaceum exiguum | reverse complement strand
ATTGTACAGTGCATGAAAGATTGTTTAAGGCAACCAATGTAAAAGCTCATGGAACATTATTAATCTCCTTAAGATAGGTTCTGCTGAAGTAAGAATGTGAGACATATTACCTCTCCTTTAGTTATCTTCTCATTGCAGCACTTGCACTTAGCACGAGCTGCTTGTGAAACCTCGATGCCATAAGATATTTCTGGATTCGAAGCTTTGTTAAAAGAATCATAACGATCTTGTACGTAATTTCGGATGTTTTGTTGATCTTCCCATCTCAGACATTCTAGGCCTTCAATGTCATCAATGCCAAACCGCCTAGTGATATGGACAAAACAGAAAGCCAATGTTCCAAGTCAATCACAAACTGAAAAAAGCAAGGATCAATGGTCTAACTTATCTACCGCGATTTTGACATAATTATATAGGCACATGCTCACTTACGGTTTGATTCGTCTTGTTTTCTTTGATTTCTTTGGTTTCTTCATAATGCAGGTAGCATGGTGCCACAACTGGTAAAAAATGATTACATAGAACAATAAACAAAACAAACACTACAAAGTTTGAAGAGAAAGGGTTTGATAGAACACTATGCAACAATGCAAGGATACTTACAGACATCAAGCCGTCAAAACGACGTGATTGGGTCACTTTGCCGAAACGAAGGACCTCTAATCCAATGCGTTTCTGGCAAGTCCTACAAAAGGCCCTCGCACTCTTAGCATATTCTGCTTTCCATGGCTTTCCTGGAGCAACCATTTTTCTGTATCTCTAGCTCACTCGAAGTGCAGTAAAGATGTTTTTAGCTCTCGGATGATGATATCTTCTTCTCGTTTTGTCGGGTTTTTATAAGGTTCGAAAGAAACATTGTACGGAGTACATAGTATTTGTTTCTCCATGTTCGTTTTGCTCAGTACGCTTCTCAGAGAGTTGACCTAGGACTAAGTTAGTATTATGTTCACCAGCTACCAGCTTGCTTATTTAAAAGTTCCCTCCAGCTCGGGTTGATATATCAAATCCATTAAAATTTACAAAATAAATGGCAGTGTGAAATCTCTAGCAGGCTAGGATCGCTTGATCACATTGACACCCTCTCATTAATATTTGTCTAGTTCACTAATCGCAATATAGAAATACTCGGACTTTGATAATATTCGAAAAGTTCCGATTATTGGCGCTCAAAATAATACGTGTTCTAAGTAACTAATCATTGTGACAGTGATCGCCAAGGATGTATTATAGTAATATGATGCTAGAGAAGGTAGGTGGCACATAAAGCTTGCTCTGTAAGGTTTCCCGGGGTTTTGCCTGAAGTGAGTGAGAACATGTACAACTGACATCTTATTTATTTGGAGAAACCCAACTTGACATACTTATGTACTTTCCCTCCATTTCTGTTTACTTAACTTGATAAAATACTCGTAACAATAAAATGTTACTAATATGATGCGATCTGCTATGTGATCAACAGACCACAAGTGATGATGAAAACACTTACACCTTCGTCATTGACTCACTAAATAGACCACGGTCTTCCTTACCAGATTCAATCTGGTTTAATCAAATTGGTTTGTTCCTTCACAAGTTCAGCATAAACTGTACTAAGACCCACACTACTTGTGAATCCTGCATTGAATTAAAATGGTGTATATGCTGAACATTTCTTGCAAATTTGTCATCTCATAAACCTTGTCTTTTTTTCTTTTGGGATATGCCATGTTGTCAACAACTAAACCTTTAACTTTCAGAGATGAAAACAATGAAATGTCAAAATGACTCGTGAAAAAAACCACACTAGATGATATCGAACATTTAGAAACTTTAACAAAAGGAATTTCGAGGGAAATATACTACATTAGATGAACCAAAGAGTTCAGATTCTGGTAAAGATCTCCAGCCAGCCCCAAAATGAGATCATACCAGGCAAAAAAAAGAGATTGGACACCCAGATGAAACTGGTTATCAGCTACTTACAAGATAGGAGGATCGCAAACCTAAAACATCTACAGCACTGTACAGAATGATCTCCCATCCGAAGCTTCCTTTACCTCTTGTAGTGAAACCTAACCTTCAACAAGAACTGCATCTTCACCTGTTAATAGCCACAAATTAGCTGAGTTAAAGCAAATGAATGTCGTTCTGTCAGTCAACAGAAAGAAGTAACCACAAAAACTGGTAGAGAATCACAGAATGGAAAAGAGAAAACTGTAGCAGTAAGATGTCCCCAAGGAGTATCAAACAGATAGTGTTAGATTATTCTAGCTACTAGTAACACACTTGAAAGTATGCATACATTCTCAAGAGAATAAACAACATGGTTAGAAGGACTCCAATCCATCGACATCAGAGTGGCACACATTAGCTAAGTACAGAAATGCAGCTAAAATGAGGGGAGTATACCTGAACGGTGTCGTAAACGATGTACTCATTGTACATGAGCTCAGACGATCTAACTTTCGAGTCTACGGGTTTTCCAGAAGGAACAACTACTTCATTCTTCCATTTCACAAATCCTGTCTCATCAGGTACCTTCTTTCCAAGTCCTTTTGTAGAATGCTTCCCTCTTGGAGGTTTATCCATGTACTAGGACACATTAAATCGAGAATAAGAAGGAATGCTAAACATAAACCAAGAAACAGGGAAAATGTAGTGATACAGTTTCAATAACAAATATGCATAAATTCAGGCAACACTATGTCTTAAATGACCACAGAGGCACAGACAAAGAAAAAAGAATATCAAATAGTTATTTGTGATATTAGCCCAACCTGCGCTTTTTTGAGCTCGTGGATTTGTCCAAGAGCAACTTCACTCAAAAGCATCAGTCCAACAGGATTCTTTTTGTCTGTAAAGCAATACTGAGCACTCTTGCTAACAAGGTCAGCAAAGTACACGCCTTTGCCAAACTGCAAGAGAATTTTATTTAAGCAGTCAGGGAAGCAGGCTCAGAGATATAATCAGAGAAACGCTTTAAAGTCATGCACCAATGAAGTTCCTTAACTAAAAAACCACCATGCAGATTATATTAATCCATATAAAAAAAACAAGTGAAGAATAAGGAATAGACCATGTAGCCAGTAGCCGGAGCTTCTGGTGGAGCAATTCGGAGACCTTGGCTGAGGATACCCACAAAATTCGTGAGTCGGGAACCTGAGAATAAATATTTGTTTGCGCATATCAGATATGTGTCTCACATAGAAGGTATGGAGATAGGTAAATGCACTGAGACACAAGGATGACTATAAATATAACATTACCATGCCAGAGGAGCATTCTGTTGCCAAGTTTCTCACGACATGGTTTAAATTTGTCGAACTCCCCTTCCCTTTCTAAAGAAAAGACTTCTTCCAGCTCAAGACTCCATTCCTGAGGTTAGAACATAATCAGCAGACTCTACAACTATTTTGCAAGAGATAGAAACTACATGATCTATCAACCCACCGTATGAGTAGGAGCATGAGTAGTTAGTAGATAGTTCTTAATCAATTGAAAATCATCACTGTCATGAGGAAGGGGAACAATCCCACAGTGAAGCTTATGATACTTATCATCAATAGTGTCATCACTGTCAACATCAAAGCCCACCAATCTTGAAGCTATTTCAATGTCCTGGAGGGCTTCTAACATTTTCACCTATCACCGAGACACACAAACCGAGTGAACAATCAATTAGAGTAAAATGCTGCTTCAATTCCTCTACAACAGTACAAGTACCAGTGGATAATGATCCTGCTATTGATCTGATAAATTCAAAGTTAGTACCTTTGACTTGAAATCATCCTCATCGCTGATAACACGAGGATGTATCGATGGTATCACAGTGAAAAAACGATTACTAGCATCAACAATCAGGCTTTCTCTAACAGCTGGTTGAAGAACAGTATTTTGAAACAAATTTTGTATCTGCGTCAAGGCTTCAAAACCTAAAAAGATGAAGGGTAATTTCAGGTACAAGACATAAGACATGGAAACCAAGATCTCGCTCTGCTTAATAATAAAAACTGTTTCAACACTTCACATATCAATAAATTTGAAAAGAACCTTTCTGAATATTGCTCTTGCTTAGTTTTCCAAGAGGCATTTCAGACAGATTGATTTCAAATTCCATCATGGCAGCTCTGCAAAATTTAGAAACAATTTGGTTAAAGAAGTTCACACTGTAAAATGTAGAAGATGCACACGAGCATCAGATTTCACTCTGAAGTCTAACCTATAGGTTTCCACATTGAAGAGCATCTTAATCAGATCTTTCAATGCAGGAGCCAGTTGGCTGTTCTTGTCATCAAGATGTTTCTTGGGAGCCTGCTTATTGACGCCATAATCCTGAAATGAGTCAAATACGAAAGTTATAACAAGCACTGACAATACATTCGATTTAAGGAGATACACAAAAGGGAAAATGAAAAAACAGCATTACGATTTCCAAAGGGAAAAAACGGCCAGGATGCTTCTGGAAGTTTTGCTTATGCACCCAAGCTTCCCATGGATTCCCAGTTTTCTCCAGAAATAGCCGTTTGAATTCTACAATTGCATCTGGTTTTGACAACTCCTCAAGTTTGTTACCTCCAATTTTCTCATTTCCAACTCGACCCCATTTTCGGAAAACGTAGCACTCTGAGCTCTTATCATCTTGAATTATTTGAAGGATGTAGTAGCTTCAAAGAAAATCAAAGCAACATTCAGTAAAACCACCCGAGCTGACTGAGATCCAAAGCTACTGCACAAATTGTTATAAAAGGAAGAAAATTACCCACCTGTTAATGCCGGAAGACAGGTCAGACATACTAAGAGTAGTGTTATAGATGTTAGTTCCATCCTCAAGAATGTGACCAGAATCTTGAAGGCCAGAAGCTTCATGAACAGCACTTCGTCCCTTTACTTTGACAGTCACCAAGCTAGATGATTCCCCAGTGGCCTCAACTTTATAGAGATCAAATGGAAGCTTTTTTCCCCTCTCAATGCAATTAACCAAATAATCTTCTCTGACAATAGGAATTTTCATCCTCCTGTTTAGATAAGTAGCATTACATATTAGTGTCATACACAGAAGAAAAAAAATGAGCAAGAGACCAAGAGAACACCATGTTCAAGGTTTACCTAGCCTTCTTTATCTCTGCATTTGCATCACTTAGCCCTCCAGCCACAACCAAACAATTTGTACCTACAAATGTGAAAGTAAGTTTGGCATTCTGACCCCTATGATATATCTTCACAACAAAAAAGATAAAAGTGAAGCAAAACCTTTCTTGATCTTGGCATGCACCTCTCCTCCCGCTGCTTCAATTTTGCTTTTGAACTCGTCCTGTATAATCATCAATTCCACCATAACTCTTGTACGGAAATAACATGCGCTTTATTAAAAAGTATTACATGCAAAATGATAAACATTGGGAAACAAAATCATAAACAACGAAGCAAAAAGCATACCACAGATTCTTTAGGAAATCCATTAACAGCAACTCTGAGATCTCCCAAGTTTTCATCCTTCAAAGACTTAGGTAGTGCACTGGCATTCTGTTTTCCCATGGGTGATGGAGGAGGCAGAATTCTAACAGGTTTGGAAACCTTTTGTGACTTAAACCACTGTCATTGTTCATATACATAAGTTACAATTTGAAAATCAATCCAATGTCAGCCTTAAAGTGATAACTAATTCAAAGTACTTGCCTTCAGAAGATATTGGTTGTCTGCCTCATCTGGAATTTTCCACTTCCCTTTTATTCGTTCAGGCTGAGAAGTAGAGTACGAACATTTACTCCATTCTGAGAGGTATCCATGGCATCTATATGTGCCTCCAGAATAATGAAGATGGCCAGAACACATCGGACATGCCTCAGGTGCACCAAACATCATGCCATCGGCACTAGAATGAGCAATAGAGAAAAAGGAAGTGCATCAGAAATTCATGTCCGTTAGAAATTTTCAACCAACTACAGAACCATTATCATCACTATGCGAGCAATCAAGGGAGTCATTCATATTCCTACAACCAATATGAGAAACCACGAGATAAAAATATAAATACACTTTTAACGTATGTCACAACTCTATTTTTGACACTTTTAGCTTTGTCTCATAGCTCGCTTACTTGTGTACCTTTGCCTCAACTTAGCTAGGTATCTGGGGTAATTTAATGGTGAAATATAAGACATGTAGATTCAAAGGAAGTCATTCTTTTGTATGGTGAAACAATGTGTACAAGTTAATAGTTGTTGACGCAGATGGATTGTTGCGAATGACTCATCTTGAACGGGCAATAAAGATGGAAAAAAAATGTTACTTAACCAGCAATCAACAACTTACCAACGGTCCCTAAGGTCTAGTTCTGAGCCAGATATACTTTGTTCATTGGCTTCAAGCATTTGTCGCATCTCCACAGTCGACACGTTTTTCTTCAAATCATCCTTCAACGCCCATATTGCTCTACTCTGAGCCTCCAGCTTACTTTCCAAATCAGTTTCTTCAAGCCCCTTGTCTTGGGACTTGGACTGAGAAGTACACGGCCTCATCGATGAAACACCTTCATTCTTCAAAACTTTGGCAAGTGGGGCACTGCCACCAGCAGTTTTTCTCTTGGCACCACCTTTAGGCCCTGGAACAAGCAACAAATTAAAAATAGAGAACTTCAGGATAAGTGGATAACTCAGCACAGCTCCTAGCGTCCAATTACCGGGTAAGTTCTTTTATTTTACATAACATGGGTAATCGCCTGACTAATCATGAGCACATTAATAAAAAAAAGGAGGGAAAAAACAAACATAAAAAGAAACATCCTTAAATAATTATTGCAGTTGCACCAGTACCGTCATCTGTGGTAGTAGTAGCTTTTTCTTTAAGCGCAGAAAGAACAGAAGCTTGCTCTGATGAAGAAAGGTCTTGCCATCCAGATAAGTTCTCGACAACGGTGGAAGAAAATGACTCCAGGAAACACTTGGCATGATACCAAGACAAACCTCTAGCCCCTTGGCCTTCTGCCTTAGCAGAAATTCGAACCTGGTATAATCACACACCGTAAGCTTTATAAATCAGTCCTTCAAAATAGATTGTCACACTAGGATTTAAAAAGTGATTTCAGGTCAATTCTTGTTTAACCTTTCACTTGATTAGAATATTGCCGCTTCAAACTCTTAAAGTAAGAGCAATAGCCCCAAAAAAAATAATAGTAAAGGTAACTTCACTCTAATTAGGGTAGTATCATACAGCAAGTCTTTGGTACACCGGGTGTACCGGTACACCTTGTGGTATTATGACTAATTACAAAGGGACTGACTAGTAGCATTAAAAATGTGACTAATGATATTTGTTATAATACTAGTTATAAATCCACAAGGTGTACTGGTACACCCGGTGTACCTAAGAATTGGAGAGTATCATATGGCCCTTATTCGGGATATGAATATCTTATCTTTTCTTTAAATATAATGGAATAATTTGTAACATCTAACAAATAAGCCTGGTTAGTACTTTCCAGACTCTTTCATTGCCACTCAAAACCCCTCCTCCTCTAAGATTGAATTTCCAGGCGGAAGAGATGATCAAGGCTATTCCTTTAAAAACCCTATTCTGCCAAATTACTACGCAGCAAACAAGGACTTTCTTCGCTCTTTTTTGACTTCCCAGATATTTTAGCACTAAAAATGACCGATAGCTATCTCATTCTCCTGGATTGAACCCACATTATACATATATGCATTAAATTAATGCAGTGCGCTATTTTTAGAAAATGGAGCTGTAAAGGCAATCCATATTAAGTTCAAAGGTGCAGAGTGCAGACATTCATTCGTATAATCCAGTTATCTTTAGATGACAACCGATACACTACTAGTTTCAGTGGCCGCATAACATCCCCTACTTCTTTCCTTCGGTTGCATCAGGAAAGGATAAAACAGAGAGTGGCATTACAAACGAATATGCATAATTGTACACCAAAATACCCAAAATACTGTAAGCAAGCGTTAGCAAAGTTTGAAAGTCCAGTATGAGAATTTGCCGCATACCTCTCCTTTAATTATCTTTTGGCTGCAGCTCTTGCACGTAGCACGAGAAGTTTGTGATGCCTCAATGCCAGAAGCTGCAGGAGTAGCAGCAGTAGGAGTAGCACTGACAGAGTCACTGGATAATCCACTACCATCTACATATTTTCTGATCTTCTGTTGGTCTTCCCATCTGAGTGATTCAATGCCTTCCACATCATCAACACTGAAAAATTAACAATGGGGTCAACCAAATCACAACTTACAGTCTTCCACAATGTCCATATAACTAATTAAAGCTACGTTCTTCAAATCACTTTGTATAATAGAAGTACTGATTAGGGCACATACGATTTAATCTGCTTTGCTTTCTTCAAAATACAGGTAGCATGGTGCCACATCTGGAGGAGAAGAAAACACAATCAGTGACATAAACATTTCGGATTCATACTAGAACGAAAAAATTAGAGTCCAGCAAAATAACATAATAAAAAAAACTCCTCAAAAGAGCGATTTCTAATGAGAACCTAGAATCTTACTCACAAAACATAGTTCCAAAATGACCCAATAAAATTACCAACAAAGAAATCCACTTTCTTTTCTCTAATTTATGTTTAAAGTGATAAAACTCCAAATGGCCTAACAATTCACGTACAACACCAAGAACAACAACTTAGCCTTAATCTCAAAACTAATTGGCAGGGCAAACATGGACTAAAATGGAACAACCCAATACAAAGACATTTTCTCCCTAACCTAGAAAGAAACAAAAAAGAAAGTCCAAACAAAATTTCTCATTCACTTTCACATTATAAATAAAAATTCACTAAAAAGTGCAAATACAATATTCATATTAACCCATGAAGCCAAGGACAGATTAGGAGTATGTGCCGAGAGAAGATGCTCCTAATTCCTTCTTTCATTCCTTACCTTACAAAAAAAAACTAGACCTCCAAAGAAACATAAAAAAAGCTCAAAACAATGTTCATCACTGTTACCTACACACAAGTGCACTAATATTACACTAATACCCATTGTCTAATATCCATTTTGAAGGGTTCTAATGGACATAAGCAAAAAAAAACTCACATACCCAGAAACCAAAAACCACTCAAAATACTGAATATCACTAACCTACAGACAAATTCACAAGAATTAAACAAATACCCACTTCTTAATTTCCCATTTTAAAGAGACCATGCAACAAAAACTCACATACCCAGATAACAAAATTGCCAAACAAGTGAAAATATATTAACATAAGAAAGGAGAGAGAGAGAGGAATACAGACAGGCATAAAGCCATCAAAGTGCCTAGACTGAACCATCTTGCCAAGACGAAGAGCCTCCTTGGCAATGCTGTCTTTGCAAGTCCTGCATGATGCCCTTGCTGACTTTGCATACTCTGCCTTCCATCCTTTCTCTGGTGCTGCCATCTTAGTTTGTATTCTATTCCACTCTCTCTCCTTTAATCACTCTGTCTTGTCTCTTAATAACAAAGAAGGAGAAAAGGTGTTTTCTTTTTGTGTTAACTGTTGATGATATGTGAAAAAGATTGCTCCTTTTTCTCTTTTCTTTTGGGTTGTTTTGGTTTATGGGTTGTATTAATTAATGTGAAAAACTTGTGTAAACCAGTTTCGTATAAGAGAGCGGTGTATAGGGGTCATTATTGTTTATCCGAGTTATTCGAGAGGTCATTAATACCAAGTATTATATGTAGTATATGAAATGGATTTACAAAATATTTTGTGCTAATTAACAGTTTTACACAGTTCTTTGTGTTTTTTTTGGGTTAAGTGATTAATGGAGCTAATCTTCTCATAGTGGAAAATATCAAGATTAGTAATTTCAAAAAATGACATTAAAAACACTAATTCCATCCATAAAGTTTTATGATTACCCATTCGATTTACCAAAACACTCTAATTACATTCGAACCTGACTCTGATTGTTGTGATATAAAGTTTATAGCTTATTATGTTGGAAAGACTTGAAAAGTTGAAAAGGCTTGGTTGACACTCTAGTTTACGGCCCATAATTTTTTCCTTCACATTATTAGGTTTTGAGATATAAAAGAGTCCTACTATAGGATTTTATCATGGTAGGTTAGTCTAACACTCTCTTAAAACGTTTTCATTTTGGTTCACTTCGACCTAGGCCCGAAGATTAGAGATTAGAGTTGTATAATATCAAGAGAGTGCTTACATATCAAAAGAATAGAGTTGTAGGCACCAATTTAAGACTTCTTAGTTTAGTTTAATTTTAAAGAACGAAACTTTAAATGATTACATACAGAGATTGGTTATGAGTAAGTCCTTCTTCACAACTTTAGCTTCTTCTACACTTAATTTTCCAAGAGAAAAGATCCTAATTTGTGCAGCTCAAATTGCTCAATGTACAAAATGACGGGAAAGATTGTACAAGCAGCAAGTCAATTAACTTGTAAGCCCGTAGCATGCATTGACGAAACATGTTCAATTGACCCACTCTGTATCCAACTCTTTCCTTCAACTCCCTTTGATAAGCTAAAACATGATACAATATTGAGAGTACCCTGTCACGCTTACCGATATGATCCCACACTACACTAAGAAAAACTACGGTAGTGTAATCAAAATGGCAATTTGATGAACCACAATTTACAATTTCAAACGATAACAAAGTTCTGTTTGAATGCTGAACTCCAGCAAATTTTTGTAGATGATTTGTTCACATAAAAAATTAAGTTCGGTCTGATCACATCTCAGTCACTATCCTAAAGCATCTAGCTCCTATAATACATATGGAGCATCAGTTTTATCATCATCATCATATGGTACTAAGAGTAAAATTTGTAGCTCTTGGCAGACATAATTATGCTTCTGAGTCCTCCAATTGGTGCTAAAATCAGAATCAACATCCCTAGTACAATGCATACCTGCAAAAGAGGGAGAAAAAGGAGAGGCAAAAAAACAGATGAAATCTGTTAGCATGGTGTACTTATACTAGGTTAAGAAAAAAGTATACAAGAAGACAACGATTGGTAACATACCCAATTACAACACCAAGAAAGGCTAAATCTCTTGGGCTTGTAGATAGCTAACCACATTATGCAAGGAAGCTGTTCATAGAGATGATGTAATGTAAATCAGTTCAAATGCATATAGTGCAAAGCAAGCCAAGTATATGCAAGGAAATTGTTGGGAAAGTTAGATGACCAAAAAATTTGGTGAGAATAACCGGTCCGACTTTGGTGTCCACAAATCCCCAATGGTGTACCAATATGTGTACCACTTTAATCTCGATCGTCTATTGTTTATTTATGCATTAAAAGAAATTTCATTAACAAATCACGAAGGGTGGGATTGGAGTGGGACACCATTTGAGATACCAAAGCCTCTTTGGAGAACAACAACATGAAGGTTGAATATGAAGAAGGCTTACAAAGTATGTCGTTGGCGCCTGAGCAAATCCTCCAAAGAAACCAAGAAGACCTCCGAAGAAAGGAAAAGTCATACCTACGAACATAGTAAAGGCTGAAACAGAAAGAAAAAATCGATCAGTTTTCCCTGAAACTTGTCTCGCAGGACTACAGATTTAATCAAGCTCAACTAGTTATGGCAACATCAGAGATAATGACAACCTGAAAAGGATCAAAGTACTTGACTCATATATTAGTAGGTGTGCTTAATAATCTTATAAGTGACGTACCAACGTATACATTACGGCTGGTGAAACGGAGGGTGCTGCTAGGCTTAAACTTCATCTGCTTTACCAAGAAAGTCTCAATCATGTCAAACACCGGCATTGCATATATCTGGTAGCTTCCGATGACGTGAATCACAACAAAGATATTGGCAATAATTATAAGCGATGTAGGTTTCTCCAAACTAAGGAGAATGTTGTCCTCAACAGCGTTACCGAAAGAGCGAAATCCAAGAATAGCAACTGGAAAATAGCATAGAGCTACCACTATGTAGGCAAAGATTACACCCTTCCACATTGCGCCCTTTGAAGGCTTTTCAGGGGTTGAAGGGAGTGTGGCTTGAATCTCTAAGACAACGTTGTGTCCTGCATAAGCAAATGCGACATCACCTAATGCTGTGAAGAAGTTCATTGTCCTCTCACCCTCACTCTTGCCCCTCGGAGTGTAGGATACATCTTCGTGGACTCCTTTCACTAATGACCCCACAGACGCAATCATAGAATAACTGTGGAATCATACAACAACGAACAACAACCGAGTGTAAATCCCCTTGCCAACAAACACAGATAGTAAAGATACAGAAGTGAAGTTACCTCAAGGACATAATTGCAGCAGCCAAAGAGATCATGGAAATGGAATTGAAGTTGGGTAAATGAGAGATGACAAAGTGAACAGCGGCAAATATCATAATGAAAAAGGTCAGCTTAATTGGCTTCTGATGAGGAAATGAAAGCTCCACAATCTTCTTCAACGATTTGCCCCCTGTGACCATGTACACAATATCTGTACTGATTTCAACTACTAGCTGTTGCGGCACCACAATCCACAGCCCCAATTTCTCTCCAAAGGCGTGCTGCCCAAGCTCATGGTATCGGTTAAACCGCTTCCCTGGCACCATCTCGTGCATCTCCACCATTTGCCATAGTGTGTATAGGGTGATAATCCATGACAAAATCAATACTGTCACCCCTGGCCCCCTGCATAAGGCACATTGAAAAGGAACGTGGGTATGAATGAATATGTAAAAATCCACGGCCATCTCTGATGCTATCCTTTGAATAACTATACTCCTATATGATTCCATGATGAATCATCATCAGGAAGATGCGATGAGCGTGTGACATGGTCATGACTTGGTGCATTTCGGCATTTTTGTTTACTGAGTTAATAGGCACAGATACATTCAAAACACTGTCAAAGTGCTTGATAGATTAGTACAGATTGTGTCAATACATGGAACTCCCTGTACTGGTTTTATTCCGACGTAGTGATTGATGATTAATGGAGGAATTACTTCTCCATACGCTTTCTCAAGCAACTTCAAAGATTCAAAAGTAACTTAAAAGTGAGATGCCTAGTACATCGAGGCTTAAATCGATTATAGTATTTTTTTTTTCAATTGAAACGAATAGAACCACATCAAAAGTTTGTATATTGCTAAAGGTTACGATCATGGGGATGGAATAATGCACATACATTTTAGCAATGAAAGCACGTACACATAATAATAGAACATAGAATGTAACGTACCAACCCATCTCAGACATGGCATAAGGAAGGCTAAGAACACCAGCACCAACCATGGCAGTAACATTATGGAAAGTCGAGTACCACCACTTTGCATTCCGAGAAGAAGTAATTGGCAACCAATCATCTATGTCCTGCTCCTTGGAGGATGGCGGCTGTTTTGCTTCTTGTGTTACATTCCCTGTGTCCATTGCTTTCTCACTAACGATTACTCTCAGTAGTCAGTACTCAGTAGTGTAACAAATGATAAAAGACTATGAGTAAGGTGATATGGAGATACCCTATATTCCTATAAGCAAGGAGTATAAGTTGAATCTTAACTTGACAATTTCTTAGGCTAGTGAATCGAATATCTAATATATCTGATATCTCTATAAGTGGATATTCCTTCCACAATAAAATGATTTACTTCTTGCTTTCAAAAAAAAAAAGAAGTGAAGTTGGACTCGATTCATATCTATATTAGCAAATACTTTGAACCGTTTGATATCATACCAATAACAAAGCGCGTAACGTTGATATGCAAGTCCCCTCCTGGCAGCAAAAGGAGACTACATTAAGAAGACATCGATCTCGTCTTATGGTTTCAAAAAAAAGTATTAAATGCAATGTCTTAAAAGAGCTTTAATTGCAATCTATAGGATACGAAATTACATAACCGATAAAACTTTATCATGATAACAGTTACATTTGTTGTGAAAATGAACCAATTTTGACCTCTGACTTACCATCTTACATTTTTACCGGCTGCAAAATAGCAAAGGGATAACAAAGTAAAGATATCCTATACGTCCATGTATCATTTTCCGTCCTTTTCTACTTGATAAACGTCATACAGTAATTTTTGGTAATTCTAGGAAAAGTAATAGACAGTAACAAAAATAATAAGAATTTAAAAGATAAACAAGAAGTGCTCCAAGAGCTTTGCCAAAGTTCAATGATGTATTGACTATGAAGGTTATACATGAATGTTCATCAATCCAAGCCATTTTGTCGCTGCAAACATCTGGTATGTCAGAGAACAAGGCACCTACGTAAATTCATGTGTTTTAGAATACAAAAATGTGGGGAAATATTCTTCCATCAATATCGTAGAAGACTAAAACTAGGATTAACAAGCACAACAGGGATAACCTTAAAAGGTTACAAAAATGCATGTGTTTGATAGACGCCCGTCGCCAACAGATGATTATGCGGCTTCGCCAGATACAGGATGTTGCATGAAGAGATACTGCATAAAAGATATGTTGTCAGAGATAGTAACATGACGCAGGGGAATAATGTGATCATAAATTTAACATGATTGATTTATTACCTCAAAAGATTTGCCTGATTTCTCAAACTCGAGCATACTGAGAGCAACCTCGCAACTCTGCGAGACAATTGGCTCAGGATCCTTGGCGAATTCCTCTAGAAGTGCAATACTCGCTTCATCTAGAGAATAAGTATGAGTTAATAACATATGAGGTAGCAGAAACCGAACATGACAAAAACTAATAAAAAGAAACACGAAGATATAACAGAGGATGTACACCACAGGTCCACAATCAACATCAGAAAAAAGAAAGTGAAAGGCCATGATCAAGACAAACATTTTATGAGGAACATATAACCTTCTCAGAGCTTACAAAAAGGCGTACATAATTTAAGAACAAAGCTAGCTTGCGCAACAAATAACAACAGGAGACTCTCCATTCACTGAGTAACACCAAGTTACCTGCAATAGAACCAAGCGCTTCAGCAGCTTCGTGTCTGACCATTGGGTGCTCCGCGACATCTTTGAGAACTCTAGTGAGGGCAGCTGAAGCAGCTTTGTTTTGCATTTGGCCAAGGACATAAGCAACCTGTCTTCACAGAAATAGATACGTCATCAGCTAGCAATGGAAATAATAGTAATTGCAAAAAATTAGAATTCTTGATAACCTGCAGACATATCCTTGCCTCAGCAGTAGCATTTTGGATAGTAGAAAACTAGAAAATAAAATACGGTGGCTAGGATAGGACAACCATGACCAAGGAGATAAGTTTCCGAAGTGACAGAACACCAGATCACTAGTATATACTATATGTTTGGTTGGTAACTGGGATAAAGATCATTGTTAAGCACTTAAACAGTCTGAGTGTCTGACACAATGCTATAGTAGGCAGAAAAGTACTAGGCACATAACAAACCTCATGACGTAACAACGCACTTCCAGCTCCCAAGGATTCAACAATAGCAGAGATTGCTTCTTCACTTCCGTCATTGCGAAGAGCAAATAATGCAGCATATCTCTCATACATGCCCTTGTCTTCATCCAAAAGTACATCCCTTCAAGACGGGAAAATACATCACTAAGAGTTGTAGTTCAGCCTTGAAACGCCTTAACACTAGTGCAAAATTGTACAAACCTCAGTTCAGATGCAGAAGAACAAGAAGCAGGAGCCGCTGGGTCCACTGACAAGTATGGTGAGATCCCGGTGTCTTCAGCTCCATTGTTCTTCATTTCCTCAATCCTCTGCAGAGCCAGTTCGCAGGTTTCTCTAACCTCAGGGGCAGGATCAGAAGCCAAGCTCTTTTTCAAGAGAGGGACATTCATGTCTAGGGCTATTGCTCCAAGAGCCTCTGCAGCCTGTGCAAGATCATAGCAAGAAAAATATGATCAAACAACAAGTATCACGCAAATAGGAATAGGCAAAGGAAATCAGCAAATAGAAGGTCCAATAAGAGCCTCATGCCCTCACCTCATGGCGAACAATTGGATGCAAGGAGACATCATTAAGAATGGATTCTAAAGCAGGAATAGCATCTGCATCTTGCATTTGACCCAGTGCAAAAGCCGCTTCATGCGCTAACAAGTTCGAAGAGTCTCTTGTAGCTGTAAAACAGATTAACATATTGAACGAATGTCATTGCACTATTGTTCGAATAAATCACTGTCATAAGTCGTCAAAGAAATGCACATGCAACTCATAGGACACTTTGGTACATAAACAAACTTCACAGTGTTGCAGAAACATAATACCAAAACATCAACTGTTTATCATAACCTTCAGAGTATGAACCCGGGAAGTATCCATTGGTCAAAGAAAGCACACAACAACCTCTTCCCTCCTGTCTATGCAAAAAGTTGACTTATAAAGACGCTGATCTAATTATAATGTGTCCCAACACGACAGAGAAGACCTCGAGTAAAGTATCTCACCTTACACATAAGCCTTACTGTCTTACTACTTAGTAATGACTAATGTGACAACTGACAAATCAATTGGTTAGGCAAAGAGCTACAATCTAATTCTACTGATCAACGTGGAAGGATAAAAAGATCGTAGCTTCATTCCACAATCCATCATGCTACTTTCCAACAATCTTTTCTTTTTCTGTGCAACCAATGAAACTCGAACCGTCAACTATACTAATAAGGGTAAATCCTTTTATCAGCTATACTACCCCAGTACCAAGTACCAACCTTCTTTACACACCAGGGCACTTCGCCTTAGCAGTGGCGGAGACAAGGGGGGGCCAGCCGGGGCCACGGCCCCTCCCAAGTCTGAGAAAATCTATATTATATTAAGTGTGATAAGAAACCCGAATACTTCAGCAGCGTAGATGGTAAGTAAGAGAAGTCATCAAGACTACTGATCGGGCGTTCGAGCCCTCCGTCGTCCAATCTTTTTTCCTTTTTATTGTGTATGGAATTGTTAACGGTACATCACGCTGGGGCCGTATTGTCCCTACTGTCAATTTTCATGTACTATGTAGTCTGTACTCACGTTTACAACTTTATATCTATTGAGATTAGTTTCTTTTAATTTTTTTAGCTTCTCTAACTAGAGACTAGGGAGTGCTTAATATTTGGACTTAATACTTGTGATTTTAACTGAAAATAAAAGTTTTGCATCTAGTTTACACACTTTGTTCTTATTTTATAAAGACAAGATAATTTTTGCGCATTTTGAGTCAAATATATTGTCAAAGTTCGGCCCCTCCCATGAAAAATTCCTGGCTCCGCCACTGCGCCTTAGCACACAAAAACCGAAAGACTTTCGGAGATAAGCCCATACCATCATTAGCATTTGGAATTTACCCACATCAACTTGTTCTTTTCCTTTCTTCTCTTGCAAAGCAAACACTACCAAAGTACCAATCAACAAAGTCCTACAACTTATCTCAATTTTCACTTAACAAAAACACAACAACATCAATTGCCAAAGTCCAAATATGTCTTCAACCAAGGGAATGTGCATTGTCCACATCAATAATTCTTTTTTTCTTCTTTCTTGTATACAAATCCCACAAAGCAGCTCATTTATAACATACCCAAGACACATTACAAAAAGAAAAAACAAACATGGGTATCCATCAAAATTACAAATTAAAGAATTACCAACCTAAAAAACATGATTTTTTAGCACTACCCAAATCAATACTCAATCAAAACCAATCAAAAAACCCACAAAGCAGCTCATACTCATTTCACAACACAATAAAAGACCAAAAACCAACATGGGTATCAAGCAAAAGTAGAAAAAAATGAACAAAAAGGCAAAAAGACTTGATTTTTATTACAAAAAGTATGAATATGAATTTAGAAAAGGTGAAAGGGGGGTACCAGAAATGAGAGCATCACGAGGGAGTTGGCCTTTGAGATTACGGAGAGAAAAGAGAACTCTGAAACGCTCTGAGATGGGTTGAGTTTGGTCTAATAGTCTTTCGCATAGGAACTTCACTGTCTCTTCTGATGCTTCAAATGAACCCATGTATGATTGTTGTAATTGGACTCCTCTCTATCTCTACCTCTATCTCCCTCTTTGTTAGGATGTGCTGTGTGGGTATTTGAGGAAGGATTGGAGAGGAATGACAGGGTTTATGGAGAAGAATCAGATGCTACTTTACTTTTGGAGAAGGGGGGAAATGGGGTGTTAATGTTATGTGTCTATAGTCTTATGTCAAGTTGTCAACAGTCAAAACACAGAAGGCAGTGTTGCACATATGTTTTCTCTTCTTTTATTTCTTCTTTTTGTCTTTGAATTTAGAAGAAATCAAGTAATGTTGTACAGTATATTGATTAAATTGTAGGAAGAAAATATAATGTAAATATAAGCTTTTAGTATTGAGTTGTAACATAAATTGAATTTTACATTATTTTTATTTGAATTATAGTGATGAAATATTTATTTAAAAATGTCTAAGAGGTATTGAAATAATACTTTATGAAGTAAACTGAGTTGAGTTGATCTGAGTTGATATTTAGCGGGGTAAAAGATTGTATTTTGTTCTTATACACTCGAGTTCAGCCTTGTTTAGATTCTAATAGACAAAAAAAAAACGCACCTTAAGTTCCAAGTGGTCTAAGTTCGTCCAGTATAAGTAGGCGTTGCTAAACTAAAAATAGAGGTGAATTTTCTCTATAAAGAAATGGAGAATGAAGTCTTAATCAATAATGTCTTGATCT
>ONZK01002028.1:246750-257853 GCA_900322385.1 Pharnaceum exiguum | reverse complement strand
ATAAATAGTAGTATTTACAAAATTGTTTATTTAATTTGTTTTTGCATTTCTGATATTTTGTTTGTAATAAGCTTATTTGTTTCTTTTTCATGATTCTAAAATAATATTATTGTTTTCTCAAAAAAAAAAAGTTATTGTCAATGGATAAATTAACTGAAATTGAATTAACAGATAAGGACCAAATGGAGCCCACAAAACTAACACTCAATTCATCAATTGAACACAAACCAACCCACACCAACAAACACCAACATAGTTGTCCTCTTTTCTTACCTGGTGCCTGTCACCTTATGTTCTCTGTTGGTGGGTTTTGTTCTTGTGCTCCAAATCATCACATCATATCATATTAATACACTCCCAATTCTCAGCTTCCCTCTTAAGTCTTAAGGTAAGTCTCACCTCACCTCTTAGATCTGATTTTCCATCACCCTTTAGCTTGTAACATTTGTAGCTCTTCACTCATTGAATTAAAAAAAAAAGACCATATATCAATTCAAAAGTCTAAATTCCATGTGGGTTTTCATACTAATGTATTCTAACAGTGGTTTTATTGTTTTGGTTGATCAGATCACAGGAAAGGTGCGATCTTTATTGGGTTTAGCTTAGTTTTCTGACCTTTTGCATTCACCCATGAATAATAGTAGAAGGTTTGTTTTCTCTCTTTTTGTGGGTTTATCTTTATTTTGTTAAATACTAGTTTTTTGGGTTCTTTCTTGTTGTATGATCACAGTAACAATTATGCTGATTGAACTATGAAATGTAGTGTTATTTTGTTGTGGCTTTGGAACTGTTGATATGGAACTTGGTTGTGAGATGGCTGTTTGACTATGTTTTGCTGTGTGTGTGTGTCTTTCTTTGATTCTTGCAATGTGTTGTGTTTCGACTCGTGCAATCCGTAGAATCGCAGACAAGTTTGGTGGGTGCATTTCTTTAGCATTTGTCTATACTGGTGTAAGTAGTCTGTGATGAGGTTGTATACATCCGAATTCCGAACCTACCGAAAACCTCTGGATGTGGTTTTTGGCTCTCTGGAATACTTGAGGCCAAGTAGGGTGTGCGGTTCATATGGAAGTGCAATCTGCAGAATGCTATGATGGCTAGCATGATCTTTTTCTGTGGGTCCTTTTTTTGAGACGAGATCTTGTAAGCTGTGACTAGGATACTCTGTGAACAGTTCAGATGATTCAGGAAGTTGGAACGATATTGTTGGAAGTGGTAAAGGATGTGCATAATTGTGAACCATCAAAAAACTTTGGTGTGTGGGTCGGTGGTCAAAGGGTGTATTGTTATTTCGTATGGCTATTCTCAGTTCTTCAAATCTCTGTGTTATACTGACCTGTGAATGATAGATTCGTAAACTAGGTCTGATCTGGGAACAACTTGAAACTGAATGACCTGATGGTGTGTAAATGTTACAGCCTTACACTCTTACAGTTGTTTGATGCTCTGAATTATCTAGAAGGTGATTAGTTATTGGTTAGTAGGTTGTGCTTGAGTCAGCAATTTCCTAAAGCTACTGCTTGAACATACAATTCGAGCTTGCTAGTATTATGCTTACCTGTAAATGATGGATTCGTAATTGGGATCTGATTTGGTAACAAAGTCAAATGAATGACCATATAGAAGTTAGCTAGATTGTTTGCAGCCTTAGTGGTATTGGATACTTTTTTTCATCTAGAAGTCATCGACGAGTTGTTGCCCTTGTTGGGGTTGTGCTTGAGTCCTCAACGTCGTTAAGCTGTTGCTTGAATGTATCATGTGGGCTTGCTTCTAAGTTCCTCACCCGAATGCTTAATTTGTTTTCTGTTGTCAAGTGTTGCTACCTGTAGAAATCCCTGTTTCTGGTCCTCTGTGATTCTGAGTTCTGACTTCTGAGCGTACCCACCCCCTGTTCTAATCTGTCCAGTCTAAATGGATTTACATGTGTACAGGGACTACCGAAGCACTAGAACTTCTCTCTTTGATGGCATCGAGGAAGGTGGTATTAGGGCATCCTCCTCATATGCATCTCATGAAATTGATGAGCATGACAATGATAGAGCAGTTGATGGGCTGCAAGACAGAGTCAACATTCTGAAAAGAGTGAGTTGAAACTTCCTACTCATGTTCAACATTCCTGTCCTGTGTATCAGATAAGCTTAGCTGTTACTGAATTCTCATCGAATTTTTCTGGGCTAGTTCTGCTTCTCTTGTGTAAGTTGTTCTTTGATGGGGCCTAAACTGAGCTCAGACTTTCTGTTTTGTCATAAAATTGTGCTTTTATCTCTTTTTTTAGAACATGTTAGTCTCTGGTTCTCCCAAAAAAAAGTGTAGGCCTTTGATGCAGTAGGAGTTTGAGTAGATGTGGCATTTATGAACACAGTCCTATTGCTATTAGTCAAGAAATTTTAAAAGAAAAATGCTCGTTGGCGTTCTGTAAAAGAAGAAGAAAAGAAAATCTACTTGCAAATTAGTTGTCTCTACAGCTGGCTTTGAACTTGGTTGGTGAGTTTCTCCTTATAGGCTTAAAGCCAGTGCATGCAGCCTGGAACTAGCTAGCTCTCTTTCAAGTATTATTACGAGGTTACTCCGGATAAGTCTTATTGTGCTCCTGTTTCTTTTTATGTGTATCATATGTTTGAGTGTTTTTTTTTTTACTTAGTGATAGTCTGATAGAAAAGAAGAAAAGAAAAATTAATTGTTGGACTGGCAATTGACGAATACTCATATTTGTATTTGTTGTATGTTGACTGTTGAGGTTGTGATGTTCTATTACATTTTGCAGTTAACTGGTGACATACACGAAGAAGTGGAATCTCATAACAGAATGTTGGATCGAATGGTAGGTTTTATTGCTTCTGAGAATCTGAAACATCCTAACTTGTTCTCTTTGACAAAGGTTTCTGACCTATTCTACATAATGTTCCAGGGTAACGAAATGGATGCATCACGAGGATTCTTGTCAGGAACCATGGATCGGTTCAAGAAGGTGAACATGGGCGGCTTTTCAATCTCGAATTTTTGTTCCTTGTGCCTTCATTTCCTTGTCTAACAGCCAGTTATACTGTACATCAATATTTCAGGTATTTGAGACCAAATCAAGCAGAAGGATGTTCTCACTTGTGGCTTCATTCGTTGTTGTTTTCCTCATTGTATACTATCTTACTCGTTAATCCAGTTGCATCGCTGTTGTTCTTGTATTGGAAGTCGACCTCGATGTCTATTCTAAACACATTCTTGCATACGTTCAGCCTTTGTGGAGCTTCAGTGCTAAAGATTGTAAAGAATACTGTATCCGTGACCCGAGTTCTCGTCATACATGAAGTGGTTTGCAAACTAGTGTTTGTTTACATCAGTTAACAGTTACAGCTAGATGAATGTACATTTTTCCTTGTTCCTCAAAGTTCTTGTCATTATGCCCCTGAGAGTATGCCAATTTTTTCTGATTATCACACATCTACGCCAAATATCCAGTCCATCGCAAAGGGAAAATGATAACAAAAGATTTAATTTAGACGATTGGATGAGTTTCAGTCCAAAGAGCTTGGTCATAAAGCAAAAAAAAAAAAGAGCAAAAAAAAATTGCTACGGTCGAGAATCGAACCCGGACCGGGACCTTGGAAGGGTACAATTCTACCATTAGACCACCGAGGCTGATGTGTTTTGACCTTCAAATTTATAGGTTTAATTCTTTACGCCAAATAGTTGGATGAGTTTCAGTCCAAAGACCTTGGTCATAAAGCAAAACAAAAAAGAGCAAAATAAAAAAGAAAAAAAAATGCTTCGGCCGAGAATTGAACCCGGATCTGTACCATGGCAGGGTACTATTCTACCATTAGACCACCAAGGCTGTTGTGGAATGACGTTCAAATTTAAGGGTTTAATACGTTAGTCCAAATAGTTGAAATGCATGACAAAACTCAGAAACTCAGAAATAGTTTAAATCCATTTTTGTTCTTACCAGCGTCAAGTTTGTGTAAATGTTATTATTCTTGTTATGTCTGTATAAAGGTTATATGTTATTCCATGGAATAGCTGAAGATGCGTGCTCAACCGTTAATGATCATCAAATGAATTGAAGGCGGTACTCAATTTTTTATTTTTTTTTGAGATCAACACCGCAAAGCGGTGGTTAGGTGGTTTCCATATAATTTGCATAGTCCATACTAAAAATATATAAATAAATAAATAAAAACACTGAAAAAAGTCAATTGGACTAAAAAGAATTGATTTAAATTAAACTATATAAAAACTGAAACAAACAACTTGAAAACGCAAATGCAGTACTACTTTAAATTTGGTGTTAAAAAATGCAGTATTATTAAGTGTATGTAAAGTTGAACAATGCGGCTTTCATCTATTGATATGAAGGATTGAAGGAATTGAATACCAAAGAAGCAATAGATTATTGAAATAAAACTTGAATTGTAGTATAATTAAATTGTAAGCGGTAATTCATAGAGTACACCAAATAGTAACAAATTTTATTGCTGATTGATCCATCTATCACGAGTTACAATTTTTACCGTACCTCTTCATTATATAAATTTTTAGTGTTACCTTCTCTCCATTACAAAAGCTCCCCGCGAACTCTATTTGTATCATTTTACCAAAAAGATGAAGAACAAAGTATTAAAGTTGTATGCTAATTATACAAGCATTTGGTTCACATTACTTGGCTAGCTTATACCTTAAACAGCACAGATTTGTACTGACAGATACCTAGCTAGATGGATATGATCCAACTACCATGAATGGTGACCAAGGCGAAGCTCAAGATCCAGCTCTTCCTCCTGCTGACCATGCTCATGTTCTTGAATCATCCTATCATAAATTCGAGAGGCAGTTCGCAAGCTTGAATCATCTCCTTGCTTGCCGGATTGCAACCGATTAAACCGGCTCTCGAAGCTTGAACTGCCACCAAGATTATGTGTGCTAAGACAGCTATTAGTAGAGTAATGTAACATTGTATTGGTACTCATCATTTGAAGATCACAATCCTCCTCTCCTAGCAACTTCTTATTGCTAATTGTAGTTGGTAGCTTAAGAGCAACGTTACTACTAGGTCTGTTTGTGGTTGTGGCTCTGTCTTTTCTGTGGATATTCATGTGCCCTCCTAGAGCTTGAGCAGTTGTGAACCCTCTTTGGCAAAACACACAATCGTAGGATCTTCCTGCGCCTAGTACTATAGTCTCTTGCTCGTCGTAATAATCGTCGGTATGATTCTGATAGAGATGGTTTTCTTGGATGTTAAAGCTCATATTTCGAATGAATTTCACGTTGTAAGGCTATAATATGAGTTGAGTTGACTTAAAGATCAAGATTAATGGCACAAAAGTATATCACAAGGTCACGGTATATATAGACTAGGCCACTAGGGTCATAGGGAGGGGCTTTCAAATTATTTAGAGTGGTTGAAGAAAGACAACGACAAGGGGAAGGGCATGAGAGTCATGAACAAACAGTAGCTCGATCAAGTGATCAACTGCTCAATACTTCATATTTTTTTCGATTATCTAAAATTCCCTATTTATTGTCCTTATGACTGACTTGCGAGTGTGAAAGATTGAGAATATTGATGAAACCTTGATCACAGCCAAAAAGGGAAAAAGAAACGTGTGTAAAAATACGTAAGTTGTGTACTAGTTCGTTGATTAATTACTGAGGAAATAACACATTGCGGCATTTCTATGATTTGACTAGAGTAGCACCAAAAAAATGAATTGACTAGAGTACATGACTTTTGACATAAATTCATTGACTCATTGGTAGTTCCATTTTGTTTTGTAGGCTATATGCCGATATTCGGTGCCCGCGAAAACAAAGTCATTTTCCAAATAAAGCTAGCTAGTTGAACTCTTATCAGCCAATACTCAATCCCCCACAAGATTTCAACCATTACCGCAAATCATCATTTTCTTAACTTCTTCCTCTCAATTTGGGCATTACTGAATTGATTCTCATATTATGAGGTATTTTTAATTATTTGTGTTAAAAAAAATCAGTATTCCATATCTCCCTTGATATAACATCTACTTATTATGCATCTTCATTCATCTTCTCCCTATATACTTGGTGAGCTGGGAGTATCACTTGTTTCTGTAGCAGTCATATTTGGACAAGCTAGTGATTGGGAATTGGCCTCTAATAATATTATCAGTGAATTATTGGCCTAGTTTTTTCAAGGTACGTATTCGTAGTTTTCTCTAGCTTGTACAGTTGTGTTGCTAGTTAGCTAATAGCTACGGCTCACCTTAGTTTGATAGAAATAGCGACTCACCTATCGGGTCCATATAGATATAGTTCTCCAAGGCCAAGGTCACTATATAACCCCCATTGTATGAAATTGTAAAAATAAAAATGATCGCCGGTGGGATGTACAACTTTCCAATTGAAAATGAAAGGAGAGGCAAGCACTTTATTGTTGGTGTGTAGCTTGTCCTTCTACATGCATGGATTATGGATTGCAAAGGGCAATTACAATTCTTTGCGTCAGCGCTATTGGCATCATTTAAATAGTTTATATTAGATCTTTCATGCGTGACGAGTCTTACGTTAATTCACCGCATGCTTGTGGTTTTCTTTTTTCTGGCTTGTTAGCTTCTTGATGTCTTCTATCGAAAAAACGTAGATGAATTGAAGATTTTTTTTCATTTTTATGAATCTTAAAACAGCATCGAAGAGAGAACCTGATTTAAAGGTCAGCACTATTGGAGTATTTTTGTTGTTGACTCAGCTCAAATTTTCTCGTCTCCTTCAATTCGTTCTAAATAATATATTTACAAAAAATTATCATAGTTATAAATTATTATGGCAGCTAGGAATTTATTTGCAAAACGGATGTATATATTAATAGGTCAATCCTTTCAATTTTAAGAATGCAATATGAACTTAAGTGTTCATGTGGACTACGTTACGACTAAATACGAGTATAAAATATTAAACCATCATAATATATGAATGCGCGCAGTCTACTGAAAACTAAATATTTTCGTTGAGTTGAATAACAAGAAACAAATACAGTACGTATGTATGTAGCTGAATGACTTTTCTTGTCTACCATTGAAAGGGGCAGCACTATCGGACTCAATATAAGACTGTATATGCATACATTTAACAATAAGCATCGATTACATGCATGCATAATTGCATATGAGTATTGATCATGGTGATCAGTGCATAAATGATGACGTATTGTGCACACTAGAATGACACAGTAAACTAACATCCATCCAAGACAGAAACAAACATACTAATGTTTGGCCGTAATATGCATGTTGTATCAATTAGCTGAAAACGGGCCACAAAAATATGTAAGAGTGGTTCAAAAGAAGCATGCATATGATAATCCCCGTATAATTGGTGCCTATAATTATTGACTGAATCCTTCTTATAATGTTTACTCAGATCACTAGGAAAGTCATATTTGTGTCGTCTTTCGAATTGTTTAGGAAGATGGATGAAGAAATATAAGAGAGGAAAATCGGGCGGTGACTTTTGCTAATTACAGACAATTAGGAACGACAGGGAAGACAACAACTCGAGTGATGCAACCATGCCACGCTCATACCAAATATTATTGTCTTTTCTTTTGATTTAGATCATCGTAATTCTTAGCATTAGGTGAGGGGATTATAAGCTGGCATCTTGACGGCAAAGAGAGAATGAAACACGCCTAAAAGAGTTATCAACTGATTGCTTGGCATAATTTTCAATTTCAGTACTTTAGACAGTTAAACAACTAATCTTGGAAAGAAGGACGAATCCATTTGCCTCACTAGCTTGGTTGTGTACTGTTCAAAATTCTTTACAAATTTAATCTAACTGATCGATTTAAATCAGTCTACTTATTCCCAACAATGGTTAAGGAATCAAGTCAGAAAAAAAGATAGTTTGCACCAAGATTTACCTCTCCTTAAACCGGCCTTTTTGGTTAGGAAATGAGAGGGAGAATAAAAAGACACGGAGGTGGAGATCGAAGTTATACCATACACATTTGGATGTACAACGTTTGTTACACCCACCTGTAAATTTCTACATTTAAATACATTTCACTCCTCCACCACAATTGATGCACTTGCAGCTAGCCTGCTAGATGACCAATTCGGACGAACTCGGCCTTGACTTGTGATCAAACGGGTTCGGGTTCAAATTTTGCAGGTTTGAGACCCTAAAAACTGAGTCGGGTCAGTTTTTGACAGGTCTACTCCTACGAGGTCAATCATTGCATTCACCTGAGAGCAAATCAAGTAGCAAAAATATATGTAGAACTGCTTAGTTTTGAAGATTTTTTTCCCAAAAAATATATGTAGAAATGCTTAATTTTATATTTTTATGTTTTTTATAAGGAAATATACCATTTTGGTTACCCGACTTATAACATAATATGAAGTTGGTACCCTTTTTTTTCAATATTCCAAAATAGTTACCTGACTAATTTCAGGCTGTACCATTTTGGTTACCTGAGTGGTTTCCGTTGCAGAAAATCATGAAAATCGGGGCTATTTTGATCATTTTAGCGTCCCAATTTGTCTGAAATGCAATTATCCTCCCTAACAATATAAAAGAACTGAAGTTTAATTAATTTAGAAACAATTTCCTCCAAAATCCCCTAACTTAATAAAAGAACAAATACTCATATTTTGGAATATTTTGGAACAAAGACTCATACACTTGATAGGTGGCAGCGCACTTCCTAGTAAAATGAAAAAAAATGAAAAGAAATATGGCTAAAAGTCATATAGTGCGTCGAAGACATTAGTCATATAAAAGATTTCACTAGTCATATTCCTACTAGTCATTAGTCATATAAAAATATCCACTAGTTATTAGTCACATAAAAACGTTCATTAGTCATCAATGTTAATTTTTTAATTAAAATAATATACCGGGTGCACAGAAGACTTGCTGATTGGTTATTGACTTATTTCATTGACCATTGGGTTTCCTCTAATTTACCTCATTTTGCATTTTCTTTCCTTTTCCTTTTATAACATAAGTCACACTCTTCACAACCCCGTCGTCATTTCCGCCACCCACAGGGGGACCCACCACAGAGATTGTCATCACCTCTTGGTACTCCACTCTCTCTCTCATTCTCTCTTTTTTAAATAACTTATGAACTTTAATCACTTCCCACTTGTTTCTAGCTCTCTCATTAGGGTTTAGTGGAGGTTTATCTATTACAGAAAAAAAAAATCTAATTAACTGTCAGTTCTAATTGTTTTTGTAGTTTTATGAAATGGGTACTTTTTAATTTTTAATTTTTATATTAAATGTGGAAATGCTGGGAATTTTGAGTACCCAACTGCCCATTTGTGCTGAGTGAGTGATTGGGTTAGGAAAGATCAAATCTTTGGCACTAATAATGGTGGTATTGAATGATTTATGGGTTTTCTTGATGTGGGTATTTCTTATTTTTGTCAAAATGTTAATGGGTTGATTTGATTTCATTGTGTATATGTTTTTGGTGATGATGCAATTTGTGGGTATTTTATTTTATTGCTTTTAAGTTTTTTTTTTTTTTGTGTGTGGGTGTGTGATTATATGATATGATATGATATGTCAATGATGGTTAAATGGTGGTGTTATTGGTGTACTGATGTGTTTTGCACTATTAATGTTGCAAGGTGAAAACTTTTTGAAGGATTTTGGTATTTATGTGAGTAACTTGGAAGGCTAGGAGGAGTGGTGGTGGTAGTAGTAGTTTAGTTGTTGTTGTGGTTAGAATGAGAGGAGTTGGTCTATTGAGGAACTCTAATTGTATAGGGAGCATAGGGATTGGGAACCCTGGTAGATTTGCTCCCTTTTGTGCTTTCTCCAGTTCCTCTGCCGGGGGTGGCTCTGGGGGAGGTAGAGGCCGAGGTGGCCCAACCCCGTCTAGATTTGATTTTGTGGCAAGTCATCCTGTTGATGCAGATGAGAGACGGTCTAATTCAGACCGGGTTGCCAATTCTGCGGGAGTTGGCCGTGGGAGAGGCGGACCACTGCCTTCAACACCTAATCAGTCGTCTTTTAACCGCTTTGTTGCCCCCAGCCAGCCGTCGCCTCCACAACCAGGTGCAGGGCATGGAAGAGGTGGTCCAGCTCATCAGCCTGTAAGGTCTGGAAATGAGCAAGAATCACAGTCTAAGAAGCCCATTTTCTTTGTAAAAGACGAGGCTACGGGCGCTAGTGTTGTTGCTGACTCAGTTACTGCTGTGCCTCGTCAACCCATTGGAAGGAAGGATCTTCCGGAAAATATATTGAACGTGTTGACAGGTTCTGGTAGGGGACAACCTACAAGGAAACCTGTTCAGCAGGAAGTAGCTCCACAACATAACCGGCATCTTCGACCCAGGCAAGCTCCTGATGCTGGACGAAGAGGAGATAGAAATGAAGTACGTGAGAAGAGTCCAGCTGGTGGACGGCCCAAGATGAGCCGTGAGGAGGCTGTGAAGAGGGCTTCTGGAATCTTGTCACGTGATAGAGATGGAAGAGGAGATGATGGGAGGGATGGAGCCGTACGTGGGCGTGGGCGCTCGCGTGGGAGGGGAAGAGGCAAAAAATGGAAAAATGATTTAGATGAAGATGAAGAGGGAGATGAAGATGATGATGATTTTGGCCTTCCTGCGGGTGCTGAAGAAGAAACAGAGAGGTTTGCTAAGGCGATGGGCCCAGATAGGATGCTTGAGTTGACTGAAGCTTTTGAAGAAGTGGCCGACGAAGTCTTGCCTGATCTTGAAGAGGATGAGTATATCGATGCTATTGATACAAATTTTAAGGTAAATTTTATCATTAGTCTATCTTAATGATACAGACCTTCCCACAGTTATTTCCAAGTTTAATCAGCTGGTAATACTGTTACTTTTGCCTTTGACTTGCAGATTGAGATGGAGCCTGAATACATGTTTGGTGAATTGGAAAAGAATCCTGATATTGATGAGAAGCCACCCATGCCTCTTCATGAAGCTCTAGAGAAGATGAAGCCATTCTTGATGGCATATGAGGGTATCGAAAGTCAGGAGGAATGGGAGGTGGGTGACATTCTGCTGAATTAAGCTGAAATTGTTATTATTTCAGTCATCTATATTAAAACTTCTTGTGATTTCAACGACTTTTCTTTTCTCGTGTGTGTGTGGGGGG